>PVJO010012758.1:22236-54485 GCA_004026905.1 Hystrix cristata | reverse complement strand
CCCACCAACAGTGGAGGAGTGTTCCTTTTTCCCCACAGCCCCACCAGCATTTGTTATTGGTTGATTTTTCCATATACGCGGTTCTTTCTGGAGTGAGGTGGAATCTTAACGTTGTTTTGATTTGCATCTCTCGAATGACTAGTGATGTTGAACATTTCTTCATATATTTATTTGCCATTTTTATTTCTTCGTCTGAGAAGTGTTTATTCATTTCAGTTGCCCATTTTTGGATTGGGTCCAATTTATTTTCCATTAATACCTTTTCTATTTCTGCCACAGTCGAGTCGTGTAGAATGTGAGATACACGCCAACTACTTTCCTTCTGAAAAGCAAGAAAACATTTTCAACTCTTCTCTGGTAAGCATTATTCATCGATAGAGGTGGCCCCTGGACCAGCCTGTATTCCGTTTCTGTGGGCTGCATGCTGGCACTTGTTTTTATCAAGATGCGCTGCCTGCTGCTCCTGGCTCCTGCGAGGGCAGCACGTGGGCAGTGTGACTGTGCCCCCTTCTGGGGGATGTCCTGGCCTTTTGTTCAGGTCAACGACACTGTCCAAGGAGGACTCAGTGGTGCCTTCAGAGCTCCTGGCCTCCCTCAGTGTGTAGATCTTGGGAAAATTACTCAGCTTTTCTGATCTTGAGGGTTCTCATTTGCGAATTGGGGGTAACAATACTCACTGCCCTGGCAAGGCAGTGTTGAGCATTAGCGGTAACATGAATGAAACTTCTGCTTCCACAGAGGGCGCTGTCTGTCCGTGGAGTGGTTGTGGTGGTGACTGATCAGAGTGATTGAGTACAGCGATGTATAACTCAGCAGAAGGAGATGCTTTGTGTCTCGGTGGGGAACTTTCTGTTGAAAATTTAGAACCATGACATAACCACGCCTCCCCCTGGCCTCTCCTCTTGTCCTGGCCATTGCTGCCCACTCTCACTCAAACATATCCAGAGCTGTCTCCTTGCTATCGATGTCTGCTTCTCCCACAACCTGCCGGTAGGACCCTCACCCAACTCTGTGCCCGCAGCATCTGAGGATGTAGGAAATGAGTCCTTTCTTGTCCCATATCCTGTTGTCACCATGGCACTCACCGTCTCCACGCCCATTGAAGGCTTCCAAATGATGGCAGGAAGTGTCACTGCATGTTCCAGTCAACAGGGGGCGATGTGACTTCCTTTTCTTTCCTGGCACCGCCAGGGTACTTGCGGACTGACTGGCCAGTGGCTAACTCATATGCAGGTAGATCAAAAAGTGTAGTGCGTGTTTAAATTAAAATTTATTATAAGAAAAGACACCTTGATATGTACACCCCTCAAAATACTCCTTCACTTAAAACACACTTATGGGGGCTGGGGATTTAGCTCAGTGATTAGAGTGCTTGCTTTGCAAGCACAAGGGCCTGAGTTCGATCCCCGGCACCACCAAAAACAAAACAAAACAAAACAAAAAAAAAACAAAAAAAACCCCACACTTATGCCACCGCTCTTGCCTTTTTCTGAAGCAGCTCTGGATCCTCTTTCCTGAATGCTTTTAAATTGTGCTGTCCTGGCTGCCTCAGTGTCCCGAGTTGATCAGACGTTTCCCTTCCATAGTCATTTTGACTTTGGAGAAGAGCTACAAGTTGCACAATAGCAGATCTGCTGAAAAAAGTGGATGAGAACACACTGTCAGTGTTTTTATCCGACAGAAATTTCTGTGAACATTTGCTTAATGCAGGGAGATCAAAAATATAGTGAATGTTCAATTTTGAAAATTTATTACAATAACAAACATATTGCCGTTAATCCCTCCACTAAAATACTCCAAATATTCCCCTTGTTGGGAGCACACTTACTCCATTGTTCTTGACTGTGTGTCTTTTACTGTAATTAAAAAAAAATTTTTAAACATTCACTTCCCTGCTCTTTCTTTCTTTCTTTCTTTATTTTTTGACAGGGTCTTGCTAACTTGCCCAGTCTGGGCTTGAACTTGTGATCCTCCTGCCTCTGCTGCCCAGAATGCTGGGATTATAAGCTCATGTCATTATACCCAGTTCATTCATTGTATTTTTCAATCACCCCACGCACACACTCTTGTTTGATAATCACCTCAGTGAACGCATGACTTGAAGGACTGCAGCTTCTGTTGTTTGTAGTCCATACAAGTGCTCTGTCACATAAACCTGAATTACTTTATTTTGATCCAATTCCAGAAATTAGAATCTATTTTGTGGCCTAAACTCATCAAGTTATAATGGATTTCTGATCAACTTTAGAATAAGGAGAATGCTCATTTACCCAGGAAAGCTTCAGTTTTATCTAAAAGAATATGAATTTATTAAATATCTCTGATGTCCTTCCCCTTCTGGTGCTGTGATCTGACTCTGCGCATCCGCCTGCGATGTGTGAATTAGCTGGATTAGTCCTCAATGTCGGTCGTCAGTCGGGCCTCACTGACGGGTCCACTGTAGCCTGGTGTCTCCAGGCTCCATGTGAGGACAACAGAGCATGGGTGATTAGGAGAGCAAACTAGTTTATAACGACAAATATTGAGAGATTCCAGATGCAAAGAGAACACCACCAGAGGTGACTTGGCGTTCTTGTTCATGTCATTTTCTGCGAGTGCCCTTCCTGCTGGACTGCGCTGCGAGCCTTTCCCTCACTGTCACCGGCCATGCGGGGACGTGTTTTGCTGAAGGGGATGCTCACCGCAGGCTGAGAGACCTGAAGAGTCGGTGCAGGTTGTTTGTAGGACACTGAGTCTGAGATCGGAATCTGAGGGAGCCCAAAGGCAGTGGAATGTCTCACGTCCAGGCGCGTGACTCTCCGGCCCCTCCGGGCCCAATTTCTCCTTCTCTGGGGTCAGAGCTGCTGGCAGGGCTGGTTGCAATGGGAGGAATAATCTCTGAGAAATAGTCAGGACACAATTAAACATGCACAAAGAGCTTAGAATTGCTGTTCTCCTTGCTCATGGATGTCCTCTAGTGCAGCTGCTATTTTTGTGACTATTCTTTATCTACACTTGGACTAGCATTTGGAACACTACCTAGGGGCAACTTAAATGAAAGTCTTTTTCCAGGATGGAGTAAAGCAGCAGAAATTTCCCCAGTGCATCCAATGTGGTGCAAGTGCTTTGCCTGAGCTGGGAGTTTCCAGGCTGGGGTATAATCCTGAAGGAGCACGGTGGGGTTGGTATGAGAGCGGTGGAGGAGACAGGCAGTGAGCAATCCAGCTTCACGTTCTGTCCCCAAGATGCGAAGATGTCACCAGAAAGGGCCCTGGGAGGTTCCTTAAGCCACCCTATTCATAGAGTTAAGTGACAGCTTCCCTGACTCCCATCATGCAAAAGAATTTTCAGGATAGGTCAGTTAGAGAGCTGAAGGGATTTATTAGGCAGAATTCAAAGTACACACTTAAAGAACCAGAGTGTGGGCCTTCAAGAGAGAAGGGTGACTTATGAGCTGGAGCTCGGTGTATTTATGGGGCTCCGGATGTCTTCAAGATGGGCAATCCACGACGGGAGTCCCTACTGTCTGTCAGGTCACCCATCTGGCGGCTATGTCAAAATGCAAACTCTACCTGGGTTCAAAGCTGAGATCTGCTGCCCCCTACTATTGCTGCTTCCTTGAGGGTCAGGTCTCTGGGAGGAAGTATAATTTACAGGTGAAAAGCGGAAGGCCAGAGCCCAGTTTACAGGCTGACTGTACCTTTAAGACTCTTAGGAATTTTGAGTTTCCTGGAAGGGAAAAAGGCGTCAATAACTTTTGTGTCCTGAAGCTTCAGTTCTTCTTTAAAGTACAATTTATTTTTTTTTTTAATTTTTTATTTTAAACCAAGAACATGTATTGGTACATTCTACATACAATGGTCACATTCATTACATTAATTCTGTACCTATACATGATGTATCTTGGTTCTCCCCCCTCTCCCCCCTCCCCTCTGCACCCTCCCTCCCTATTTACAATTTAAAATTCCTAATTTCTTTGTGTCCTTTCCACCTGTCTGTACTTCTTCTAAGCTATGTCAAAGAGACAGCATAGAAGACAGGGGAAGGAATTGCATTCAGCTGCCCTGGGTTCCAGCGTTTCCCGACTTTTGCACAATTAACTAATTTTTTCCAACGTGGCTGTCTAAAAACAATGCACTCCTGTCCCTGCGCTCCTGGCCCCGAGTGATGTTTTATTGCACTCGTGCTGAAAGACAAGGTGTCTGTGCACACTGTATATCTCTGTTTGGCTCCAGGGATTTCCCTTTGATTCGGAAAGAATAATCTCCCAAATTCCGCTATAAAATACACAAGAGGGAGAAAAAAAACGGAGCTCCAGGAATGTGCACGGGTGTTGACATTTCGTTCAAATAATGAGCTGAAGGTAGACTGGGTTTGGTGTTGCTCATGTGCATGACCAAGTATTGTCAAGGCAAATTATCTCCGGTGCTGCTCGGCACTGATTTATATGGGTTTAATTGTGCCCCCCTCTCCAAGATATTGGGACATAGCCAATAATCAGCAGGTACCTGTATTAGCTCCCTTGGGCCCCGAACTACCCTTTCCCTGGTCCACCCGAAGCATTTACGGTGAGCAGTAGTTATCTCATGTCTGGCAGCTGGGCCCGCTTTCCTGTCCCGTGGAATTGGCTGCATCGGCATTTGCAATTAGAGGCTCAGTCAAGTGTCACTCAAGGGAGGAGGAGGAGCCACACCGCTTTAAAAAAGGAAAGGAGATCCATTCTACTTTTCACAAGGAGGAGCTGAGTCTGGGCAATAATCTCCAGCCTCATCCCACGGTTGCGGTTGACACTTTCTGTCAATTCTCCCCTTTCTTTTTTCTCTTGAGGATTTTACCTCTCACAGAGCAGGCCACTCAGGGAAGTGGCTGTTAAACTCTGTGAAATTTGTCATATGGCCGACAGGTGTTTCTTACTGGCTTCCAAAACAAACATAGATAAAGAAATCTTTCCTGGAGCATTTTCAAACTGCATTTGGAAGCTGTGTTGAGGCGAAGGAGTTGCTGGAGCGTAGCAGCCAAACATCAGAGTGGAAGCATGAACGATGTCCTGGGGCCAGAGGCCCCAGTGGGTGGACGCTAGTCACCCCGCCTGATCTATGCTTGAGCGAAAGCCCCTTCTTGTCTATTGAGAGCATAAGCCTGCGGAGATGCTGCTGCTCTTACTTACCCTTCTGTTGCCGGTAGTTTTCAAGGTTACTTTGGTTAGCGTCTCCGCACAGCGGCGCTGGAACTGTGCTGAGAGTCCCCGCCTGAGAAATGGGGCTTCCATCTGCGTGGGTAAGTGATAGAGTTCCAGCCAACCTGCGCACTTGTCTTGTTCTTATTTTTGTTTTTCTGGTTTGTCTTCGGGTACGTGTATTTGCTTAATTTTTCTTCTTAGAGCTGTGTTTATTTGCTTCCTGGCCGCTAGAGCTAATCTGCTACCAAGTATGAAATTTCACGGTTCTCAACTCTTCTGTGTGAGTGAAAGTCTCATTGTAAGCAAGCTGAGTGGCGCTTTTCATGGGAGCCTTTATTCTAACAGCAGGAGGAACCAACCTTTAGCTGATCGGCTTTATATTGGAAATGGGGAAAACATATGGTGGTGGCTGTTCTTTTTGTTTGTGAAACTGTCTCTGTTTAACCCATAAAGAAGAAAAAGACGTCTTTCTAATAATTTTAGGGTAAGAATTCAGAAGTTGCTACAAATCAGTAAAAAAGCAGCAGGGAAAGGTGAGCAAAGATGATTCTATCCTTGTGAAAATTAACCAGTGTCAAGTTCAGAGCTGTTTCTGACGCTCTGACACAGCTCCGGGCTTCTTGGTAACCGGTGCACCGTAACTTGGCGAACTGCTGAGAAATGATAATGGCACAGACCCTCTCACGCAAAATGAGTTTTTAACCGAGGGAAAATGGGAATTTCACTGAATACAAGCTACTATCCTGCCTAAAGACTCTTGCCTGAAAAACATTCTGTCTCTCGCTGTTGATTTGAGTCTTCCTTCCTTGGGTGGGTGTCCAGCCCACTGCTCAGACAGGATGGCTACTTCCGTCAGTTCTAGGGTCCATGTGGCCCTGCTTTCTTGCCTTCCTCTTTAGAGATGGGGTCTGGCTTCTGGAAAGAGATCAATCAAGGAAAATACAGTAATAATTCCAGAAGAGAAGCCTCCAGAGGACAGCACATGATGCAGAGAATAAGGGGGACAGCTCCAAGCCCAACTGCTGCTTAGAGAAGACGTGCATGAAGCACAGGGGCTCTTGCTCAGAGACCCGGGACTGTCACCCGACAGGCTTATCTCGAAGGGCGAGCAGAACCCCAATAACTGGAGCATTTTCACTTTCATTGTGTGCACTCAACAAAGTCGTGCTTAATGAATGAGTCTCTCCCCGGCCTGCTAACCATATAGTCCCAGAGAATAGCATCGAGAGGGAAGAGGTGACAGACAAATGACCTCACAAACCTTTTACCCAGCTGTCGAAGGCAAAAGTACAGGCATCCAGTCACAGTTAGGTCAAGTGGACCGGAGTCTCTTAGGACAGGAGAATTTTCCCCTGAGTAGCTGATGTGGTGGGTGATGGTAGAAGCCAAGCTGGCAGCCAAGGGCTAGGAAAGCAGGAGCCAGATTCCAAGAAAGGGAAGAAGTTGCAGAAATAACGTTTTGTGCCTAGCTCTGGAGTCTCAGGAAATAGTCTGTGTCTTGCGTTCCTTGCCAACAGCAAATGCTTTTGCTGAAGCACTTCGCACCCAACAGACCTGAAGCTCACTGTAGAGACAGGAGTTAGGGAGATTTGCCAGGCAGTGGAAGAAACGCGGGCTTCAGGGGCAAATGCACCTCCTTTCAGACCACACTACTTTCTTCAAAGTTGAGTTACCTCAGAGTATTGCTGGGAAATGACACCCCCTTTCAGGATCGTTGCGGAGATAGTGTGAGACAGCATGTGAAACGGACCTAGCGCAGAGGGCCCAGGGAATGTCCCCCAGGCTCCATCTCTTGACTGAATTTCTTAAATCAGGTCATACTATGCGGTACCTTGTCTTGAACAGAGTGCGGTGGCCTGACACAGACCTCACGCAATGAACAACGTGTGAGTGTCACTTCGGGGCTCTGCCTCTTTACTCCCTCATTCCTTGCAAGTCACTGTTCCAAACTCCTGCTTTACACTCTGGGTCTCATGTTGGTTGATGACTGCCTGAGTCACACCCTGTCACCCCTGCATTTCAGAGGATTGTATTTCTTTCTCCTCTCTAAATAGATATGGTGACTTCATCTGTTTTCCTTTCCTCCCATTTGCGTCCTACTTGCCTTTGGCATTGAGACAGACCACCTCAGCACCCAGCCTGACCCAGCAGGAAGAACGCTTCGAGGTCTGCCAAGATCCAGGTAAACCGGCCAAGATGTCACTCACGTGACCGCTAGTCAGAGCAGTCGAGGGAGACCCTCGCGGAATTAGATTTTCTTGTCATTTCTCATCCTCTTCTATTGAAATCGAGTATTTGCTTGGCTTCTGTTTAAGCTGAAGAAGATGAAGACAGCAGGAAAGGGAACTGCTGGCAGGTGGCTTCTGAACTTTCAACGTCTATTTGCCTTGGAGGACAAATGTCACTTAAAAAGGGCATCGCTCCTGCCCGATGTCTCAACCCGCGTTGTTTCCAGAACCGTTCTTGGTAACTGAAAGTTGAGGGAGTTCAGCCTCAGAGCTGACTGCAGAGGGCAGAGTGCGCGAGCAGGGTAGGTCACACTGGGCTATAAACAGTGAAATCCTGGACCTCAGCACCGGCTAAGGCTTGGTCAGCTTCCCAGCCATGTGCAAACCGGAGTAATTCCTAGATCCAAATCTTGTTTGTTTTCAGCCAAGGTTATGCAAAAGTTCTTTTTTCCCTTTAAATCTGACTGCGGAATTTGCAGAATGACCTTTGATGTACACCGTGTGACTGCAACTATCCTCCGAATACTGAGTGGATTTTGGTCTTTGATTCCTCTTTGTGGAAAAGAGGATAAATGTGGGAGACCTGCTACCTGCCTGGTTCAAACCCCAGTCCTGCTGGTGGTGAACACTGCACTTCATTTTTCTTACTATGAAATAAAACTAATTGTATCTCGTCCTGGATTGTTGCCAGGGTTGTGTTAAAGTGTTCACAGTCAGTGCTGGCTGCCAGTTAGGGTCACCAAGGGAGAGAATGTACTTTCTTTCAAGGAATTCCTAAAGGATTTTCAAGAAATTGCCATACTCCACGAAGCAGTGCAATGTCCAGCGTAGCTGTAGTTATTATTCCAAATTACAGCAATCCTAGAGCTGCTAGCGAACAAAATGTTAGTTTTGTTATGTTGTGGTTTCTAATGCTAGAATTGGAATCAGCTTTAAGAGAGAAGAAAGAGAAGCAAGTACAGCAGCCTGGATCATCAGGATGTGACTGTCCCCTTGCCCGCCCACTGTGCGCCTACAATGCTACACTGTCACCAGGTCGCTAACACTACTCTCGGTGGAGGAAGTGTGACCTGGAGATTAGGGGCAGACGTGTTTTGTGAAAACTCTGGCTTTGCACACCGCCATTCCAATCCCTTCACAGCTGTCTGGTTTACTGGGGCTCAAGACAAAAAGATGACCAAGAGTCGGGCCTGGCAGAAAGAGGCAAACGTGAAACAGAAAAGATCTTTACACTCTTGAAAGCTCTCGCTATAACTGAGCAAGCGTTTCTCTACTGTTCTGTGTGGTCAGTGTTACTAACCTCCAAGAGCAATTGTGAAATAATGTAGGTAACTGCCTTTCTTTGGGAGTTGTTCTATTCCTTTACACCTTCTTTCAGAGCTTTTCTCTCAGTTCTGAGAATTCACTAATATATACAAATTTCAGCTGATTTAGCCAAATACAAGGCAGGACTGTCCACTCTCCTCACCTCTTGACCCTCTTTCTAAGCCTGGAGCTTGAATGGTATTGCATCTCCTTGCACACTTCTGCCCTCGATACATACTTTGATCTTCCCAAGCCTGGCCAAGCATGCTCAAGTCTCCCAGTGCCTGGGCTTCCCAAGTATTTCCTGGGATACTTGGTACTGGAATTTGTGTGAGTCTGAGAACATTCGAGATCTAGCCCACTACTGTGATGGCGAGTCATGGTGTGCACTGACGTATGTGCAAAGGCAGAAGATACCAAGCAGCTCCTGGTGTTTCTCTTCCCCTCTCTCTCCTTCCCTCTCTCCTTCCCTCCGTCCCCCTCCCTCCAAAGCACACAATATTGTTTACTATATAATTTTCAACTTGAAGGAATTAATGTCTCCTTGGTGTGCAAGGAAACCACAAAGTTAGCGCTCACTAATGCCCATTTACTCAGTACAGGAAATGTGTACCTTTTAGATTCAAACAATAGTACTTAGAACTTTAATGCTCCAAATGATCTAAGGACCAAAAGCTTTATTATACTTTGGAAAAGAAATTTGAAAAACATACTGAAACTGTTCTATGTCCTGGTTATTCTAATCATGTTATTCAAATAGTTATTCAAATCATGGCAAAGATTTCACGTAAGAGAAGAAAATAAGTGTGTGAAGAAAAGTTCCCATGTAGAATCTCAAAGCATTTAGAAAGTATCAAACTACGCCCACAAGAAGATGATAAGTGACTGTCTTTCAATATTGATATCTTCTAAAACAAAGCTAAAAAGTGTCTGTTCATGGCTCTGCCCTTGAACACACTCTGTCTCAATGCTCAGTCTCGGGTGTCACTCTGTGCTGTCACTCTGTCTCAGGTGTTATAATATCCAGGAAATAGAATGAAATGCCATTTTCAAAACACAGGTGCCTTTGAAGGAGAGTGAGTTGTGGTCGGTGTATCACAGAAGTGGATTGGTTTGCACAGGAGTAAATGGGGACATTTTGGACAGGTGGTTGTAAGGTCACACTTCCTTGTCGCTTCAAGTCACACAGAGGGCTGCTCTCTCCCTCAGTGGAGGTGCCGTGCCTGGCACGCCATGGTAGGTGCCAGCTTTGGGAATTGGTGGAGTCTGATGGTGTGGCTCCTGAGACCTGCTAGCACCTATCTCACAGGATTGCTGTGAGGACTAAGTGAATTAATGCAGGCAGAGTGCTCAGAGTCTTGCCTGCTATACCTCAAGTTACTACTAAATTGGCTTTTAGTCAAGCACTAAGCTGAGATGCATCAGAAATGTCTCTGCTTTGTGTAATTTTTCTAATATCTGTTCTTCATATTTCCTCCAATGCCTAGAGTAAGTCTGAGGTTGGTTTCCTGAGAGGAGCCAGGCCCCAACAGTAATCTTACCCAGATGTTCTTTGTGATTTGTTACTATCTTTGGTGGTCAAATATGGAAAAAACACCCAGTAGTTAATTTTCTTAAATATCTTGCTATTTGTCACATATGTCTTTGCATCCCAAGAAAATTATATGAAATATTTTCCTCTATATTTTTACAGCAATACACACACCTAGAGACCAGAAATTAGCATTGACCAGAGTGGGATTGATAAGAATGGTGTAATCAGAGCCAGGAAACAGATTTCAACACTCCTAATTTTCTTTAGTCTCTTTGTCTAGGAATACTCAGAATATTTAGGTAGGTAAATATTTGTATGTGTAGATTTGCAATTTGGTGAACATTATTTAAAGGCAGCAAAAGGACAAAGTAATAGCGTTAGTCACAAATAAGTCTCATATGAAATCTTGTACCACCAATAAAGTGCTTAGAGAGTTAATCAATTGATTAATTTTTAGACTTCCTTCGGGGTATTGCATGTCTAATGTCACTCGGGGCAGGTTGTTTCTTGTGGTTATTGTTTTATTTTCTTTAGTAGAGCTCATAATGAATACTTCATTGATTTGCTATTTGAAGTTTAGAGAAACAGAGGAAGTAGAGGTTAAGATGAACAACATTTATTTAGGAATAGACCACAAGCTTAGGCCTCTTTACAAAAACGCCACAAACATGGAAACTACTGAATGTTGGCAAGATAGACTGGAATTGATAAGCAGTCTATTAGAAAGGGCCTGTAAGGTCACCTGGCCCAACCACCTCAAGCTACACAGGACAGGTAAGATCGGATGGAGGAAGTCGCCTGTCCATGTCTCCAAGACCCCCAGCTCAAGGCCCTGGACTCATTCTGCAAAATCCCAAGGTACAGGGCACCTCCTCGGATGGGCTGTTGACAGCCAGCAATGTAATGATTTTATTGATTTTTCCTACCAAAAGGTGTTAACAATTTTAAGTCGGCTTAAGGAAACTTTATTAATGTATCTGGTTCTCAAGCTGGGCATGGTGGTGGATACCTGTAATGCCAGCACTTCGGAGGCTGAGGCAGGAGGACTGCTGTGCCTTCAGGGCCAGCTTGAGCTACATGGTGAGTTCAAGGTCAATTCCTGTCTCAAAAAAACTTTTCTTCAGAGTCTTCCCCCCCAAAATGTATACACGCTTCAGGAAAAGAAAAGCTTGTATATATATTTTAATACCAAATTTATTGAGACATCATGAGATTAATATAAATTACCTTTGGCCTCTACAGCCACAGGAGGTGCTCAGCGTGCCGGCCATGAGCTTCCAGACGTTTATTAGTACAGCGAACTGCTGCTGGGTGACCTTGTTCACTGAGGTTGCTGCACGTGCATTTTCCATTTCTTCTCTAAGGGCCGGCAGCGTAGTGGGTTTCCTGCGACATACAACATCCTCTAGGGTTCCCCATATGAGGGTAACACCATCTGTTGAAAAAACAATATGCTATTTTTCTTTCCCTGAAGTGTGTATACACTGTTTAGCAGACTCTGTAATCTGGTTCTCTATGTTGAAAGCACTTTGAAAGGCCTACTTAGAAAATAGAACTGAGGTTTCCTTTGATGTCAGTTACACTGATGGGTTAATTCCAATCAGGTCAGCAGGTATTTATTCAACAATACCAATAGTGATGACATCACACATCTGTGCACAGAGGCTCTGGGGGAATGGGGGCTCCCACCGTTCTGGGGGAGACTAAGGGGGCTGAGATGTGGCTCATTTATTACATGGCTTACCTAAAAGTAGCACTTACAAAATTCAACAAACAAGTGGTTTAAAACTTCTCTACGAAGAAACTAAAGACTGCAATCAATGTTCACACAAGCCCAGCAGATGATCGAGGGCAGGGCAGCCCGCCGGCTTCCTCTGTCCTACACAGAACTGAAAGCAGCATCGATCTTTTTAGATTTGACAAAAGATGTGGGGGGAGGGGGAGAAATTAACAAGAAGGGAGCCCCTAATCACTTGCTGTGATTAGTGATGAACGTCACAGAAAAAGCAAAATGTGCCTTGAAATGTTAGTTGATGATACCATGAAGCCATTAGAACAAGTGATAAATTTAAAACTGAGTATCCAGAATTGGAAAACAACTCGTTGTCACGTTCATTTTTGTGTTCCAAGTCGTGCTGTTTAAGGCCACATTTGCTAAGCTTCCTGACACAGTCACACTAGCACACAGTGAAGTCTGAGGGTCCCGTGTGCATGCAGCTCACAGCCGGCAGTACAGCCTGCCCTCGGGGTCTTGTCCAGACTCAGCTCTGCGGGCCCCGTGACTTGTGTGGCAAGGTAACTGCTCTAAACTTCAGTTGCTTCTATTGTACAGTGAAGGTGGCCAGAGCAATTACTTCCTGGCGGTATTCAACTAAATGAAATAATGCGTTCCATCCGCTGCATCAGAGACAACACACCATTACTATTCTGAGAAAATTCACCACCTTCTTGGAGCATTAAAATGGATTAATAGCACATTAAAGGCTCTGAGAGGTTTAATTGTGCAGAAGCGACTTGGTTCAGTTGCCACCCGAAGGACCTGGGAGTGAACCTGTGCCCCTGCGGGTGGACGCGGTTGGGGCAAGCAGGGGTATTCGCTGCTTTGTGGGACCCTTTCTGCCACCACAGGGTCTGGGGCAGCAATCTTCACACACACTTCTCAAGACACAACAAAATCAAGCCCCAGAGCGTTCGTTCGAGTTAAGATTTAAATGCAAATCTCCTGACTCGTCTTTCTGGGTTAGGGTTAGGGGTGTGTTCTTTAGTAGTAGTAGTAGAAATGTTTGTGATACATAATAATTACACTCATCTTGAGGAACTGATGCATGTGCACACTGGGCTTGATTGCTTTTATTCCACTCCCCTCTCTACCCATTCCCAGGCCCCTTCTCATCTGCACAAAGTCTACCTCCATATCTCCTCTCATCTCTCTTTTATTTTACTCCTTAAATTATTTATATTCTGGGTGCATTACTCCTGAGTCACCTGCCTTTCTCTCTCTCCTGCCTTGAAATCTGATAGTAATGAAAAATCCAGAGGAAAGCTGTGATTGTCCCACAAAATAAATTAGTGTCCTTTTAGGACTCACTATCATAAAAGGAGATGAGATGGTCTTTCAGCATGAAATGAAACTCTCTGCACTTCATAAAACCTGAGATACCGTTCGGGTAGGTCCCCTGGGGAGCCCTAATGAATGACGGCCATCTGGGGCTGACTTACCTTGGTGGCAAGCTTTCCTAATAGCCGATCCGTCCCTTTAGAACCAATCTCTTTTCTCATGGTGTCACTGAATCTTCAAAGACCCCCTTCACCTTTTTCATCCAGTGACTTTAGTCTTTTTCCACATTTAGGACAAGAAACCTGTGGTGGTGAGGGCAGGTGGCGGTGTTAGTCTGTTCGTGCCATAGCCTGTCACCTAGCTCCCATGAGCCTTTGCGCCAAGGCCTAGTCAGTCAGCGCTCTACTCAGCTGCCTGTGTGGGCCGGTCCCGCAGACTGAGGGAGGACGGAGAGTCGCTGCTTGTGAAATGTTCTGTTTCTTCTGTCCACTTCAGTCACAGCCTGTTTCTGTCGCTCACTGTCTGCCAGCGAGGCCCCAGTTCTTTGTAGTCACTAATGAGACGCTTCAATATGCTCCAGACACTCTGGATGCCTTCCTAATTCCTGGCCATCCCCTCTCATCCCTGGGTGGAGAAGTCAGAGGTCCCAATCTATTTGCCATGACCTGTTGGCTGTCTTTGGGTTTGTGTTCTTTAGAAATATTTGACTTTCTGTGCACTTCCTTCTTACTGAATGGCACCCAAAACAAATGCTGTAGGACCTGACGTGGGAAAGCTGTTCACTGTTCAAATACGCACACTCTGCCGACATTCAAATCCACACCACTGTTTATAGAGCTCTTGACGGGTCTGAGAAAACACTAATTTATTTAGCATTTCAGTGATGATACAGAATAAGACTACTTCACCAACCCTAATTCTCAAAGTGTTTCATTTTATTTTAAGTCGTATTATATTTCACATCTACAGATCTTCAGCCTGGGCCTGGTTTATGTAAGACAACTCTGACGGTGTAGGGAAAAGGAGCAGTACTTTGAGGGAAGTGAAATTAGAATCACTTATAGGAGTACAATGAGGATGGCGATGTCCTGATGCAGGACAGCTGAGACCAAGGCAGGAAAGAGAGAGAACACTGGATTTGGCCAGCACACCAGGTTCTAATTCCAACTCTGCCACCTAGTGCTGAGGCTTTGGGAAATGTCTTTATAGTTCTTCTCGACTAGATGCCATGATCTGATTCATTCTTGGATGTTAAAACCTGAGGATGAAATATATTATTTGCTCATACTTAGATTTAGCATTTTTATATTACTCTGTATTTGTGTTTGAAAAGTTACAGAAGTTAATGCTATAATTTGAGTTTTATGGATCTAAGTATTCTTCAGATTTCCCTTTTTTGGTCTTGTCTAGTTCACGGCATTGTATTGAGGACAAGTGAAATCATGATGCAAAAATTTGTCATTGTTATTGCTGTTAGTAAAATAATTGCCATAGAATACACTGTGCTTTTATGAACTTGATAAATCTGTTAGTTTCTATGGCTTTGTTCCTATCGGTAAAAGCCCAGACAAATAAGCAAAATACAATTATTTCTTAATTAATTTATTTATTGAATAAATTAATTGAAGGGTTTTGATCACCTATTATGTACAAATGACTTTGTTATGTTCTGAATGAGGAATACTAAAACGATCAGAGTGCCTTGTACTTTTTTCTTTTTTAACATGAAACTACCCCTTTAGCAATATTGCTAAATGAATGAAATGTTTTATTGATGCATTAGAAAGTTAATAAATGCATGTTGGATGCATTTATTTTATTAAGTTGATAGAGAAGGTGTGATGCACATATCAAAAAGTGCTTCTGGGAATAAATCCGCACACCCGTGTCATCCATGGCCACACGCCTGTAGCTGTGCATTTAGGCTGCCTGTTTCTAGAGTCCCTTTTCTCTACACTCCACTGCTGCATAAGAACCAAGTTATTCCCATGTTCCAGTTCCTGGATCAAATCGGAACAGCAGCACAAACCTATGTAGTGAAAACTTGATTGTGGGAACCAGCAATGGCAAATTCCATGTATGTAAGTCCTCCACAGCTGATAACATGCTGTCACAGCTATAGTTTCATTTCTTTCATCAATAGTCACAGAGGAGATCCTGTGAGGTGTTCAGAGATGCTTGTTCACCAAGACAGGAAGCCAGGCCTCCTGGTCCCTGGTCTAGTGCCCTTTCTATTTCTTCCAAGATGCCTCTGGGCTTCTGCAGCAGCAGTGGCATTGAGTGTGGGCCCTGACAGTGGGGTGTGGGACTGATGTCCATGCAAAGATAGGGGAAGGGGTGGAGCACATTCCTGTAGACATCTCTACCGGCGCCTATTTCAAAGGCCCCTGATCCTACAGGGCTCCCTGCCTCTGCTATCTCTATCCTTATATATTCTCTAATGTGGAGTTCGTGCTTTCTGACTTTTTAAAAAACATGATCCCTTAAGAGCACATTAATCTATCATTTGGCATGAAGGTGCTAAGGTTTAGCTTTCAAACAGAATGGAGTAAGCCCAAGAGGGAAGCAAGAACATGTTAGAAATCTCCTCCACCCACCACCCCACCCCAGTGGTTCCATCATTTGCTAAAGGTAGAATGGCTAGAGGATTCTTCCCTTTGGTCAGAAGAGGCCAAGGAAATGAGAGCGGTGCAGGGTTGAAATCACCCCTGGAGCAGTCACGTGAGCTGTGTTGGAGTCAGTCTGTAAGTAGTGTGGAAATTTCCAAAGGAGGGACCAGCTTCACAAGCAGATGTTGAGAATCCAGGGGTCAGAGTGGGAAGGTGGCCACTGCCTGGGACAGGACAGGACCCCAGGTGTACAGAGCAAGGCCTTGCAGGAAATCCTGGGAACCCAGCATCCAGATTTAGCAAATAAAAATACACATTGCTGGTTAAGTTTGAATTTCAGGTAAATGGAAAACAATTTTTTAATTGTAAGTGCCATACAATATATTGTTTGAGTATCTGTCATCCAAAATGCTTAGGACCAAAGTGTTTCTGGTCTTGGATTATTTTATTTTGTGCTTTAGACTAATTTGGATATGTGTATGGGGATTTTAGGGGGTGGCACTCAAGACTAAACACACAATTCATGTATGTTTGACATGTGCCTTCCGCATATAGCCTGGAGGTGGTTTTCCACAGTATTTTCAAGGCACCTGTGTTTTGACTGCAGCTTGTCATGTGTGGTCAGGTGTGGAATTTTCCATCTGAGGCATCTTGTAGGGCCCAAAACATTTTGGGTTTTGGAGCATTTTGGATTTCAGGTTAGGGACACTCAGCCTGTATATGTAATTCTAATTTAGCTGGGCACCCTGTATTGTATGTGGCAAGGCTAATAAGCAGGTCAAAGTACTCCCCAAATTTCAAAGGACGAAGTTTAGATTTTTCCTGCCTCCACTTAAGACCTCTAGCTTTCACCATGTCCTATGTCACCAGATTACACAATTAGAAGTAACACTCAGATAGGATAGACCCTTTCCATAACAGAATGCAGTACGTGGTTCTTTTTTTTTTAAAATGTAAAAAGGCATTTTAGAAACAGGAAAAAGTATCTTTCTCTTACAGTGTTTCATTTTCATAATTTGGCAATGCTTGTTTCTTACAGTCAACTTATGGAGATGTTTCACAAAATTAACTATGAACATCTACAGGAACTCTTTATTTTCTATAGAGTAATTTTTACTTAAAATACCAAACCAAGAATTAAATATTAATTCTGCTTGTGCTGGTGGTCATAGTAAAGTATTTTGTCTAGATCGGATAAAATGTCATTGAAGATATTATACTTTGGTGTCTTTCTTCGTACTCAGGTCCTGCATCCTTCTTAATTTTCTCCCATGGAAACGGCATCTTTAGGATTGACTTGGAAGGAACCAATCACAAGCAATTGGTGGTGGATGCTGGTGTCTCCCTGATCATGGATTTTCATTACAAGGAGGAAAGAATCTATTGGGTAGATTTAGAAAGACAACTTCTGCAACGAGTTTTTCTGAATGGGTCGAGGCGAGAGGTAAAGTACCATTACCCACCATATTTGAGGGACTTACAGGTTGACCACTATGACATGCTGATTCTTAATGTACAGATAATTGAAAATATATTACAGTTCAAAAGAGTATATTCAAATGAGGGAGTTCGATCTGCATCTGTGGTGCAGTATTATTGAATAAGCTCACAAATTGATCCTGAGAACATGAGGGCATGAATATAATTTTGAAAGTCTCTAAGTTTATTATGTCATTCATGATTAAAATAGATAACCTGCATGAGTATTTTCTACTCCAGTGGTTCTCAACTGGGGGGCGTTTTGCTCCTCTCTCCTTGAGGGAGTGATATTTGGCAATGTCTGGAGACCTTTTTGGTGGTCACAACTGAGTGAGCTAGGAGGACACGCAGTGGGTAGAGGCCAAGGTGCAGGCCAAGGTGCCTTAAACACCCTACAATACGTAGGACAGCCCCCATGATAAAGAACGAGCCAGCCCAAAACGTTACAGTGCTGAGGCTAAGACACCCTGTTTTATCTGTCTGAAAATCTCTGTCACTTAGGGATAAAATAATCACCTGACATTTAAGGAAGAACATTTTTTCCTTTTTATTCTCAGGGTGTTTGTGCTCTGGAATAGAAAATGAAGAAGATGACAGATATAAAGTATTGCACTTCAAGTATATATAGAGGAGCCTTAATCTTTCTTTTAATGTAGTAGAACTCTTAAATGAGCTCCAGGAGGAATGTTCTCGCACTGCCATGGAGATGGATTACCAACAGCATGTGATTAGAGAAACCTCAAGCAGTTACTCCCCACACAAAGTGCTCACTGTGTTTTTTTCTTTAACCAAATCTTTCTCCCTCCAATTATTCCTAAAAGCCTCAATTAGGTGCTAAGCTGTTTTTTCACATCTCTAGTACTTGCTAATCTCACTTTTAACAAGCATGGCTACTCATTATTCTCAAGCCAAATGGTAGAGTCACTTAGGAATCTTGAGTCTAAGAATCTGGAGGGCACAGAACAAGAAAAATTGTAAACTGCTGTGGATTTATGTCAAGTCATTAGGAAAAGATGGGCCTGATACCTAAAAGTCTACCATTATATTCTCTCCTTTCAGTTAAAACATGGTTTACAAAGGGCAACTGTTAAAATGCAAACACTTTGTCTGGGAGAACTAATACAGAAACACATTAGCAATTGTTGAAATGGGTTGGCTGGGTTGCTTTGTTTGAGATGTAGAACAATCGAAGACGTACAAAGAGAGCCCTGCCATTCTGGTCATTGGGAGGGCACTGAACTCTACAGAAAGAAGGGGCCTGATGGAGGAGGTGGGGCCTGGAGACAAATGAGAAATTCATCCACTTCATCATTCTATACTCAAACTCCAAGGGAATCTTGCTAGAGTTTGGCAAAGCTTGGACTGGCGTTCTGGTGCAGATCAGGACAAGCCCACTAAGAAGTGAAATCCAATAAACTAATTTTAAGGTAGCATCAAAATCCTACTGTTACTCTATCTGAAGTTAATAATTAGACTTGATGGCACAATTTCAGTAGTGCATAGGATAATTTTTCAGTTTCAAAGTTATGATACAGATGCTACACCCAGAAATCATCACACGGGTGTGGTGGTAGGAGATTAGCACGACTGCATCAAAACAAAGGTACCATATCTGAGACTTCTTTATCATTTAAGCAATTCTAGGACTATGTGAAAATGTCAAGTACTTAAAAGAATAGACTTTTGTACACAACAATAAAATAATTTTTTGTAAATGAGAAAATGTTAATAACTGTTTCAAAATTTGATTTTTACAGAAAGTGTGCAATATAGAGAAAAATGTTTCTGGAATGGCAATAAATTGGATAAATGAAGAAGTCATTTGGGCAAATCAACAGGAAGGGATCATTACAGTAACAGATATGCAAGGAAACAACTCCCGCGTTCTCCTAAGCACTTTAAAATATCCTGCAAATATAGCAGTTGACCCAGTAGAAAGGTAAATTCTGCTGTTTTCAGACACTGAAATAAATTTCAAACCTAATGAAGATTCCTAGAAACATAACATTTTGAAGTCAAAAGGACCATATCTTTGACACCAAGTTCCTCCTTAGAGTACACAAACACCATTTTTCTTTTCTTCTCTCTTCTCTCTCTCTCTTTCTTTGGGGGGGTTTCAAAACAGGGTCTAGCTATGTAGCCCGGGGTGGCCTCAAACTCACAGCAATCCACTTGCCTCAGTCTATCGAGTGCTGGGATCACAGGTGTGCATCACCAGGCCCGGCTGTGAACACCAATTTCAGTGAGACCATTGCATGCATTTGAACTCAGGAAGCCTCCCTCTAAAACATGGATAATGACCATGATTTTTTGTAGTAGAAGCATAATTCCTCGAACTGGGAATCACATGGAATTTCCATAATAGGCCATACATAGTTGTTGAATTGAATTTTTATTCAAAATATTCAGACTCTTCCTGTGCAGGAGTTAGAGGCTGCTGGGACATAGAAAGGCTCTGTCATTTCAGCGATTAGTCATTCATTCATTCATGGGTCTGTGTGATGTGTCTGCCCTCAGGTTTATATTTTGGTCTTCAGAGGTGGCCGGCAGCCTTCACAGAGCAGATCTCAGCGGTGCCGAAGTGAAGACTCTGTTGGTGACCTCAGAGAAAATAACAGCTACGTCACTGGATGTTCTGGATAAACGTCTCTTTTGGGTCCAGGACAATAGAGAAGAAAGTGATTCTCGTATTTGTTCCTGTGATTATAATGGACGTTCTATCCAGCTTATCAAACATCCAACACAGTAAGTTCTGCTTTCGGTGTAAAATAAAACTGTCTCTTGAAGTATGTGTGATAAATTATTTCTGATGTGGTAGTATAGCAAGTAGAATTTTGAGATCTGAAAAGACTTGAGTTCTGCTTCCAGATTTACCAGCTGAACAATTTCAGAAAGGTTAACATAACTTATCATTAGTTTTCGTTAAGGTGAGAATAGTAATAGTGCCTGTTTCTTGGTGTTATTGTGAAGATTTTGTGAAGATTAAGTAAATAAATGCAAATAGCAGTAGCAGGATATCTGGCATATAATAAATTCTCAGATGTTGGTCATAGTTCTTATTTTTGGAATTAGTGTGCCATATTTTGTACAGCACCCATCTTTCATTTAACTTGCTAGCATGCCGGTAACTGACTCCAGTTTGGGAAGGAGGCAGAAGCTAGCCTAGTGTGAAACAGATAAAACCAGCAGTCCATCCTTACTCTGTTCTTGTTTTCTCTCCCACTTTCATCACTCTTACATGATGACTAAGAGAAGGATGAGAAGGACTCAGGGGCTAAAAATTGTATTAGTTTAGACAATGATGATGTAAGTAAAATTTAAACAATGTTTCTAAACCTAAATTAGAATCAATCAAAAACATAGGTGATTGAGCTTAATACAACAAATGGAAATGAGCGAAACTTTAAAAATCCCAGGAACACATAGTTTGCCCTTCTTTTATGGGTTTACTTTTTCTTTCTTGCTGCTTTTTAGGCACAATTTGCTTGCCATGTCCCTTTTCGGGGACCGGATCTTCTACTCAGCATGGAAAAGGAAGGCGATTTGGGCAGCCAACAAACACACCGGGGAGGACATGGTTAGAATGAACCTCGACCCGTTATTCGCACCACCTGCTCAGCTCAAAGTGGTGTATCCGCTTGTACTGCGCAAGGCAGAGCACAGTCTTCAGGACTCTGGTGAGTCTCCCTGGACCTCAAAAGGCCTGGCACATTGTCACTGTGTGTCTCCTTGCTCAAGCCAGACAAAGAGATTGCTGGGAGAGAAAGATAATTGTTTATTCAACCCTCATAACTTCTTTGTTGGAACAGATTCCTGTAACAAAAGACACGTAAACAAAGAAAAGCCAATAGGAATCTGTTGGCATCTGTATTTCATCTGCACAAGGGCGACAACCAGGGAATGAGGAGCTCCCAAAGAGGTGGCTTTGAATCCAGTTTATGTAGGATCTTCCACAAGGAACAGTACATTTTCAGAAAAGTAGTAAGACAAGAAGAAAGCACTTTGAGTCTTTACTGGTGGCCTCTTTGGGAAAGGCAAATAAGTGGGAGTTAAAGCCAATTAGTAGAGCTTGTTAATGTGGATTCCTTTGGTGCCATCTCTACGGAAGGAGGGTCTAGATTTGTCTTTCGTGGTTAAAGTTTGCCCTCTGTTGTAGAGAGGGAAGGTGAGAGAGGGAAGGTGTCCTTGTGAACCTATGTCTGTTTTAGGCAAATATGGCGGGTGGGTGGGGCAGAGAATTTTCCTTTTTCTGCTTCCTCTAAATTGTCTGCAGCTCAACAAGCTTTTGTGTTTCGGGGCAGCATATTCTGATCTCCTCGATTTCTCCCACTGCTTCCCTCCCAGGTTCCAATCTGCCACCAAATTCTTCCCATTCTGACTCCTTAAATACACATCAAATGTCCACTTCTCTCCTCTCCTGCCACCAGCACAGTCCAGGCAGCCAGCTTTTCCTGCCTTGTCTGTTACTGTGGCCACTCGGTTGATCTTTCCATTTTCCCCGCTTGCCTTTAAATAATAAATCTGATTCATTCATTCTTCTGCTTAAAATCCTTCAAAAGCTTTCCTTTGTATTTAGGTTGAAATCCAACATATTACCAGTCCTGTCAACATTTAACCAACTTGCTCTTAGCACATTTCAGACAATAAATGTCAGTCAAATGAGTGATTGACTACATCTAGTCACAGTTCCAAAATTTCTGCTTGCAAGTGTAGTCTTCTCTGTTTGAGCTCTTTAGCATCAAGTTTGTTTAAGTTAGGCTTTTAAATGTTTTTATAGTTGTTAGGCTGTTCGACACGGCTTGTGTGGCACCTAATGGGTGTTACAGTGATGTCTCACTTAATGTATATAAAATTTTTATTTCCGGAAGGTCCTAAAATTTATTTAATTTTATTCCCAAATAGCCCTCTGAAATGCAGAAAGAGAAATGGAATTGATCGTTTCCTCTGCTTCTTTCTGTGGGTGTCTGCTGAGGTGTGGCGAGAGGGAGGAACTGTAAGGGCTGTAGGTCCCCAGCACAATTAGCACACACGTGTGTTCACACCTGCCGTGGACATGGCTTCTGGGACAGCTGTGCAGCTGACCAGGAGGACAGCCATGAGCTTGTGGAAGGGAGACTGGGGCCAACCCTCCTTACTTCTCACATCCTCAGGCAGATAACTAACAGTGATGATGTTTTTCAAATCTGGTTTCTTTAAAAACCTAACCAGAAACGATCCTTTAACTTCTGCAGTGACTACGCTTTCAATGTGAGCAATGCGGGACTGCCAAGAAAGCAAACTCTGGCAGATGAAGCATTTACTGGTTATTTTTAAAAATTGATTTACTTGAATTTACAAAGTTGGAAGGACGTGTGGCATGAGTTGGGAAACGAATCAATTGTGGGGTGAAGCACCACATGAAAGTGCAGCAACCTGGTAGCAACACTATAAAACCGAAGGTAACACAGTCCACCATGAAGATAGTGAATCTGATACACAGCCGGACACCTCCCATGACTCAGGCTGCCTTCAGATACAACTCACCCTTTGAGGGCTTACAACACAATTATAACAGCGACCACTGTGAATAAGTCCTTGTCGTACTCACAATAGTCACAGACGTCTGCCAACATCACCACCTTCTTTCATATTTATATGTGACCTTGCAGTTTCCAACGTGTTGTCATGCGCATTAAGTTACTTGCTGAGCGAGGGACATGGTAGGACAGAAAGGGGAGGGACAGTTCTACTCATTTTATAATCGGGAAACTGAAGAAAGAGTGAGTTTTCTAGGGTCACACAGCTAGTGAGTGATGGATTTGGGGGAAAATCATCAGTCTTTCTGTTTATACTCTTTCTACCATAAACACATTCTCTCTTCAGAGTCCTTCGCTGTTACTCAGCCCTTTTGAGTGTTGGGGAGCGTTTTGAGAGAGTTGCAGCACTTTCCCTATTGAGAGTTCACTAATAAGAAAAATAATAGACAAATGAAACAAAAATGCAAATGTGGGGGTTTTTATAGAAATTCCTTAAAACACACAGTAATATTTATACGTGCATATATATAACACACTTAAATATACACATATAAAAACATATACACCTACATATTCCCACCCACGCCTGTGTAGCTGCAGTTGGAAGGCTGCGGTTGGGTGCCGGTTCTACCCCTTATGGCCCATGTGATCCTCACCGAGACACACTCTCCTAATCTGCAAAACGAGAAACTACCTGCTCTGCATAGCCCAAGGGCTTGTTGTGAAACACAGGCGTGCTAATGTAAATGTGGTGTAGAGTCTTCTCACATTTTCATTGTTATGTGCTAAATGCCGGGGACGCCAGAAGGTGACCTGCGTCTGTAGACTCCCTGGCTGTGGGAAGCTCGTTGAGGCGCAGGGTGCTCACAGGCAGAGCGTGCACGCGCAGTTGACGTGGGCAGTAAACTCCGCGATTAGGAGCTTTACTTGATCTCAGGGGTAATCAGGCCCCTGTGCTGGGCTCCGGGAAGGGGTGTTATCCAAGGTCAGCAGCAGCACTCCGAGTGCTAGCTTTGGCCTATTTCGAAGCTAAAGAACAGCAGAAGATTAAGAAGATTAAACAAAAATATAACCCTCAATCCTGTGTTTGGCCACTTCCTAAAATGACCTTTAAAGCGCTTGGTGTCTGAATTCGGGTCACACCATCAGCACAGCCGTGTAGAGGAGAAGGGTGATTATTTGCCTGCCTCTGTCCATAATTGGAGAGTGATGTATGTTATTAAGTATCACTAAGACTGTCAGCAGCGTGGCAGGGCGGACAGAGCTCAAGGCTGGCCTGGCCCGCCGGTCTGTTTGAGTTCTATCTCTACGGTTGACTTGAAATTCAAGGGGAAAACAAATAAGGGACACAGAGTGCTGGTGATGTGATCACAGGTTTTTTTCTGCATATATTCCAGGTGTTTGCTGGACACTTACGATGTGAAAGGCACCATGGTAGGGGACACTGGGGCTATAAATAGAGCACACCCTTATCCTCGGACGCGTGTCGATTAGTGGGAAAAGGTACATGTGCACACGGATGGTGAGAATAGTGATGATGATGATCAGAACTAATAAGTCCAGGTGAGAGGTAGCAGACAGGTATGGAGACAACGCAGCAGCAACAAGAATGGATACACAGGAAGATCCAGGACATTGTCTATCTCCTAGAAACTGCTTTCTTCCCTGCTTAGTTTGATTTCCTATTACCACATTATGTGCCATAACTAGGGTCTGGGAATCTTCAGAAGAATAGATTTAGAGGAATTTACCCCGAACATTTCATTTTGTTTAGAATTCTAGAATTTTAAAAAGGTGGGGGGGAAATCAGAGAATTCCTAGTTCTACTTTTATTTCGTGGATTAGGAAATGTAGGGTCAAAGAGATAAAATGATTTGTTATAAAAGGCAGAACCAACACAAAATTTAATTTTCCTGGTTCTTAATCCCGAGTTTGAAAAGATTTTTTATAAAGGAGATTTATAGGAAGTAAAATCTCTCAGGTTTTTTTTTTTTTTTACCTTAGAAAGTGATAGAATTGTGGTGCTATTAAGAGGCCAATAATAGACCATTCTGGATTTTTGTTGTGGTTGTTCACTTGCAAAGCTAAAATAAATAAATAAATAAAGTTAAAAATATCATGTGCTTTGGGGCTGGGGATTTAGCTCAGTGGTGAGAGTGCTTGCCTAACAAGCTTAAGGTCCTGAGTTTGATCCCCAGAACCAAAAAAAAAGTGCTTTGTTAAAAAAAAATAATAATAATTTGGGCTGTGGATTTAGCTCAGTGATTAGAGTGCTTGCTTAGCAAGTTCAAGGCCCTGAGTTCGATCTCCAGCACCAAAAAAAAAAAGTTTGAAGTGAGTGCATTTTGTCACCAACAAATTGAAAAGTTTCCAATTTTAGCCATTCACTTTTAAAATTTGAGCTATTTCATTGTTAATTTTGCTTAATTAAAATTTGGGTGTTGGTGGTGTAGCTTAATGGTATAGCACTTACCTAGTATGCATGAGGCCCTGGGTTTAATTTCCAGCATTGTAAAAAATAAAACAGAATAAAATAAAAGTTCAAAAGTTAAACGAAGCATGCAGAAACATGAAAATAATGCAAACTATACATGCATAATTGGCATAAAACCATAAACAAGAAACACATTTTTTGAATCAATATCCAAAAGATGATTCAATATAAATTTTTTTGGGTGGGTGCTACGGATCAAACTCAGGACCGTGCACTTGCTAGGAAAGTGCTCTACCACTGAGCTAAATCCCTGGCCCTTAGATGCAAATTTTAAAAACAGATTTACTGGGAAAAATTGCATTTGTATTGAGAGTTGGCAAGATTGATTTTGCATTTAACTCTGTCAAGAGACCTGAAAGAAGTTCAAAGTAACCAAGGACACAACACAAATGAGCTTAAAGTAGTTACTTGTAACTAGATGCAGGTGAACTGTCTCACTGCTACATTAGGCTGGTCTTTTTCAAAGTGTGGTTTGAAGACTCCCAGCTCAGTACTACTCCAGATTCTGTAAAACAGCCGATCTCTCAGACTTTCCCCAAGTCACCAAATCAGAATCAGGGGAACATGGTCTCTGGGTGTTGATGTATTGTTATGCTTTAGATATAAAATATCCCCCAAATAAAGTAAAATAGGATAAAATGTCCCCCAAAGCCTCATGTGCTCATAGACAGGGTACAAGATGACTGGATTATGGGGCTTATAGCTGACTTGCTGTTCAGAGACAGGGCCTGGTCAGAAGAGGTGCGGGGTCACTGCAGGTCCTCTCCCTTGCCGGCTCCTCCCTTCACACTCTGCGTCCTGTCTCCCATGAGGTGAGCAGGTCCCCCCCCGCCAGACCCTGTGCCACACTGTCCTGCCTGGGAGCCCCTGATGTTGAACTGAAACACGAGCCAAAATAAACTTTTCCTCCTTTAATTTGTGGGCGTTGGGTATTGTGTCTTACGATGAAGAAAGTGACTAAGACATACATACTAGGGATATTTTCAGTGGGGCAAAAATATGTTTCTACTGAATACTGCAGTTATTGGTAAGGAAGTGTTGAGTCTATAACCACCCTGGCTTACCTTCAGATCTGGGGTTCCAGTTTGCTTTAAAATGTTTGCATCTATGTTTTTATGCTGTTGAATTCCCTGTGTTGCAGGGGTCACAGAACCTCATATTTATCACACTCCTTAGTGAGAAGACATCACAAAATAGATGAGTAGAGTAAATGTTCTCAAGGAAGCAGGATCATTACCAAAAAATGCCCTGCTAAAACAAGGATCATGTCTCAACACCTACTTTGCCAATTTTCACAAATGGGATATAGAAGAGCAATGCCAATACTGTGAACCACACTGTCGTGAAGTACCCAGGCGCTTCAGCAAAGACCTTATTGTATTTCATCATGGATCTGTTTATGCCCAGCCTTTTTTCACAGGCGCTTTCCTGTATGTGAGTGGGTGTGTATACATACCATTGTATACTGTGTCACCTACCCCGCTGCAAATACTGATGTGCCTGGTGGTTTTTGTATTTTTTTGTTTCCTATTATATCTTTTTGAAAGCATAAAAATAAACATGTCATTTCTAACATGCAAGAAAGTGTTTAGTGATGTTAAATCAAATTTATGAGAGGTCACCGATGTAGCCTGAATCCCCGCACTAGGCCCCGACAGACCAAACTATAATGGAGTCGTTGATGCTGATGTTCCCCATCACCAAACCTCAACTAAGTTGCTTACCTGACCTTCTGGGAAATCAGGAGGCAGAAGGTAGCCAAATGCCCAAGGCCAGTACTATAAGGAAGCCCACTCCGCTCTAACCCTTACTGGAAAGTAACCTGATGGCAACCAATCTGCTTTTTGTATTATGCTTCTTCTTTGTTCCTGCTCAAGCTATTTCATAAAAGCAGACGCCCTCGCTATGCCCAGCGCAGCACCTCTCTGTTTTTAGGTTAAACAGCGCTCGATTCGTGGATGGCAAATGAAAGCCAAAGGAGGTCATTTCAACATGTGTGTTGAAGTTTCTGTCTTTTGACAGTACATTAAAATGGAAGGAAACAGGTAAAGTCAGGTGGAGGAGACATCTGTACAAGAAGAGAGATGAAAGAAAGACGCTGCTTGTTCTTTTGCTGTTTTTCACTATAGTGCTGGTGCTTTCGGCAGCTATTTGCTCAGGCCCTGGGCTCTGCTCTTTACACACGGGCACTAGTGGATCTTAACGGTGTCAGACCGCAGCTCTATGTCCCAGTCCTCTTCCGTGGCCTTTACCTCCGGCTAAATCTCTAGCCTCCATATCCACCTGCATTCCGGGCACCTGCCGTCGGAGGGAAGCTTATCTCTGCATTTCCCATAGCACAGTACAAAGGTCCTGTCACGACACTTGGCAAATAGTAAGAAGGACCAGAACAGACAAAAATCTTGTTAACTTTCTGGAAAGAGCAAGACATATTTGCTAGTTTACAAGTTTAGCCCTAGATTTTGGCTCTGCAGAAAACAGGTACCATGTTGCCCATTAGTTGCTCAGAATAGTTGATTTATCCCAAGCACTCACTTACACTTAATAACTATAGGTATAACTCAATCACTCGATTATACATAATTCAACCCACCTGTAGCTAATTCGACCCATTTCCCTAAGCCAATGTTACTGCCTTGGGATATTTCATAAGGCCTCTCCCCATATTTCACAAATCCGGGATAAATAATGATCTGATCTGACCATACCCGCTATACTCAAGATGTCCTCAACTTTGGAATAAAAAAAATGTTTTTTCGTACAAATTCATTTTCAAAATTTAAAAGACATCTTCACCAGAAGGAGGCAGCCGGCAAGCGGCACTGATAAGCGAGCCCTGCGCGATGTCCCCCGCAGCCACTCGGGCGCGGCTGGGCCTGCGCTCAGCGACAGTCAAGTGACCCGCCTGGCACCCAGGACATCCGACGTCGCGGGCAGAGTCAACCTTTTAGGAACCACGACAGGATCGAGCATTTTCCTCTGTCACAATACATCACTCCAAATAAAATCTGCTTCTATTGTAGGGCGGAAGCTCTGCAAGCTGAACAGAGGAGACTGCGACGGCAGCGACTGCGGGGGAGACCCCAAGTCCCCCTCGTGCGCATGCGCGGAGGGCTACGCGCTGAGCCGAGACCGGAAGTCCTGCGAAGGTGACGCGCGCGCGTCTCTGAGGGAGGCTCGTGCTGCCAGCCATTCAGCGGCCCTCGGCGCTATCCGGCGCTATCCGGCGCTATCCGGCTCCCTAAACGGAAACCAGCCTCAAGGGCAAATCGCTTTCTAGGAAAACAATTCTTTATCCTTTTTTTTTTTTAAAATTTTATTTTAGTGGTACATTTTAGATATACATAATGGTAACATTCATCATAGGGAATTTGTACCTGTACATGATATAGCTTGCTGCTTTTTTTTCCCATTCCCCTCCCCTCCCTTCACCCCTCCTCCTTATTTACAAAAGCTTTGTTTCCATTTTTTCCCCTTTTTTTCTTGTGCCTCCTTTCTTTTGCTTTCCCCCTCTCTTGTTCTCCTTCCCATCTGAATAATTTCTTCCCTTTCCCAGTAAAATACATTTTAGTCCTTATTTACACTTTCAGTTTCTCATACCATCGTTCTGTTTTTAAAGCGCTTATAATACTTTCAGGTCTTTTTAAATTTTTTAGGAGAGTGGTTTCATAGCTACCATTAGGTTCTTGGAGTCTCTAACTCCACATCTCAAAACATAAAGATCTAGACCTTGGGAAACTGAACCAGGCTGGCTCTCTGAGGCTCCTATTTAGAGATTCTAGGACCAGTTAAATGAACGGGGGAGACACAGGGTATCCTTTCTCCTGGAGGGTGCAATGATTCAGTGTCAAAAAAGAAATCCAGGGGTGCTCTGTTTGGAGCGAGTCTTCAGGCTAATCTAGCGTGTGCCTGTTAATGACGGAGCCCTGTTTACCCAGGCAGGAGCAGTGGGCAAGGCTGTGAACTAGCTGCTGGGCAGTGTGCCAGTCTCTAGGGATGGGTCTTCAGTCAGTATGGAGAAAGGCCAAGCTGGACAGGAGATGGCCTAAATTGGTTAAGACTTCCGATAGTTCTAATTTAAATGGCACACTGTAGCTTTCCAAGGGATATACCTATAGTACTACCTTTTAATCAAAGGATAATGCTAGTATGCAAATCTGTGAAAGTACTGTATAAACTGTGACAGAATAGAAATGGTGTTTATGATTACTGAGCTTTTCCCTTCCTTTCTGAGAATGGGAAATACAGCTTTCCCATGGTCAGTTACAGCTTATACCAGCATGTGATACCCTACTCTGGACTAATTAGTGAGCTCACAATTTATTTTGAAAAATAACCACCTGGCTATGCTTTGCTATTGTCATTGTGCAGATGTCAATGAATGTGCCTTTTGGAACCACGGCTGTACTCTTGGGTGTGAAAACATCCCCGGGTCGTATTATTGCACATGCCCTGAAGGGTTCGTTCTGCTTGCTGATGGGAAACGATGTCATCGTAAGTCACAACAAGTATTTATTGTATTATTTTTCTTCATTTTCAACAATGTTTCTAAAATGGCTGTAACCTGGGTTAGTGGTGTGCAGTAATAAGTAAGCATCAAAATTACCTTGGAACTGTATTTTTTGGTTGCCTTTTAAAATATGGATAACTGGATTCCACTACAGACCTATTAAAAACCTCCATGCTTAGGAGATCTATGCAGAGTCTGGCAAAAGAATGTATACACACTTCAGGAAAAGAAAAATAATAAATGTCTGGACAGTGGTGGCCACTTTGGGCACCTCTTGTAATTGTAGAGGACAAAGATAACTTGTGTTAATCTCACGATGTCTCAATACATTTAGAATTAAAATACTTATATGTTTTTCTTTTCCTGAAGTGTGTATACATTTTTTGGTATATTCATTCTGTATTCATATTACCATTTCATTCATATTATCATTTCTGTATTCATATTACTTTATGTTTCATTGTGTATCCCTAAAAAGTAAGTATGTAAAAAACGGTTATAATACATTATTATGTCCAAAAAACTGAGTCTAATTTTCTACTGTTATTTAATACCCAGGTAGTTTTTAGGTATAACCACAATACTATTATCTATCATACCTCAAAAGTTAATAATAATTTCTTAATCACATCAAATATCTAGTCAGTTTTCAGATATATCTTAAAAAGTTTTTTGAATAGTTGATTTGTTTGAGTATTCAAGTAAGCTCTGTGTGCTAACCTCATGCATCTTTTATTCTATAGATTCTTTTTCCTCTTTTTTTTTTTTTCCTTCGGGCAAATATTTGTTGAAGTCATTTTTTTTTCTGTGGAGTCTCTCCTTTTCTAGATTTTGCTAGTCACACTCTGTTGTGTCCTCTTCTTTCTGAGAGCTTGTAGTTGTGTCTACAAACTTGATTGGGTCCAGCTTTGAGATTTTTTGACCAGAATACTTCATAGATGTGTTTGTACTTCATGGAGAGATGGGTAATGTCTTGTATTTATATTTTTGTCAAGCTAAGCTTGAAGAATGTGTTCATTCATATACCGTAAGGTTTTCTAACAATCACTTCCTAGATCCATTATTTCATCAAGAGTTTCAAATGGTAATAGTCTAATGCTATTATTTTTAAGTTATTAATTGAAATGCCCTTTTAAAGGGAACTTTCTCTCATTAACTATTTACTTACCTAAGACACAATTCTTTCAGTGAAGGCCAGATAAATGTTGAATTCTTTTCTTTGGAGGTTGGCTTCCTTGGCACCTTCCAGAAGTGGCCAATGAACGTTTTTAAATGAGGTATCTTTATGGTCTCGTAGGTTTGCAACATGTTTTATGTTGCATTTGCTATCCTTGCTGACGAGCAGGTTGTCTCCCCTTTGCCGTGGGAAGCCTCGTCGAACGGGTTCCTGACCTGCATAGTCTTTGACACTTTCCTTGTTAGCTGGTAGGAAATATTTTGCAGGCTTATCGTATTCATGTCATATTCTAGACCTGGAGTCAGCAGTATCTCAAGGAGCACTGCTTTCTTTTAGCAATAAATTTCATAGAGAGGACACAATCTACAACCGAGTTGGGCATTGTTTCTGGGCCTCTTGAGACATCAATGCTAGGAATACACTTTTTTTTAAAATTTTAAACCAAGAACATATATTGGTATATTCTACATACAATGGTCACATTCATTACATTTATTCTGTACCTATACATGATGTATCTTGGTTCTCCCCCCTCTCCCCCGCCCCTCCCCTCTGTTCCCTCCCTCCCTATTTACAGCAGGTTTATTCATCATTTTCCATATTTTCCCTTTCCTCTCTCTTTCCTCTGTTGCCTTTCTGCTTTTCCCCTTCTTTCTTTCTAGTATTCCTCTCCTCTGCACACCATCCTCCTTTTATATAATATCTATTACACCTCTTTGTCCTTGTTTACAGTTATGGTTTCTCATATCAGAGAAACAATTCGATGTGTACTCATGAGTGTCTGATTTATTTCACTTAAAAGTATGTTCTCAAGGAACATCCATTTATATACGAATGACTCTAGTTTATCCTTTTTTATGGCAGTGTAGTACTCCATTGTGTAGAGAAACCACATTTTCTTTAGCAATTCGTTGGTTGTTGGGCATTTAGGTTGTTTCCAAGACTTAGCTATTACAAATTGTGTTGCTATGAACATGGCGGGGCATATGTCCTTGTGGTATGACGATTTTAATTCTTCTGGGAAGATCCCCAGTAGGGGAATAGCTGGGTCAAATGGAACCTCCAGTTGTAGTTTTTTGAGGAATCTCCATATTGATTTCCACAGTGGCTGGACCAGTCTACATTCCCACCAACAGTGGAGGAGTGTTCCTTTTTCCCCACAGCCCCGCCAGCATTTGTTA
>PVJO010012758.1:0-22136 GCA_004026905.1 Hystrix cristata | reverse complement strand
TGCGGTTCTTTCTGGAGTGAGGTGGACTCTTAACGTTGTTTTGATTTGCATCTCTTGAATGACTAGTGATGTTGAACATTTCTTCATATATTTATTTGCCATTTTTATTTCTTCGTCTGAGAAGTGTTTATTCATTTCAGTTTTTAAAAAGAAAACACATTATGAACTCATCTGGATAGTCTCAGTGCAGATTTAGGATTCTATATTCAGATACCTCCTAATAGCTATCTTATTGAAGGCGTGGTTAAGTACAAAGGAACGTTTAAAATCATGTTTATTATTTAGTTCCACTTTAAGGATGATGGGGAATAGGTCTGTCTAGATATTATCTGTGCTTATAAAACAAACTGGGCACATTGAAATGCATAAATGATAACAGATTCCTTGGAAATAACTCACCGTGTCTGTGCCTGTCTGTGAAACTCGCCACTCTCCTAGTACCATGTGTTTGCCTTGGGATACATACACCAACGTGCAGGGTGTGAATGTGTTCCACGGCCCATGATGTGTCAAATGTGGTACACATCGTCTCCCTTGATTCTCAAAACCTCTAGAACTTTTATGGCATGTATTTTACATTCGCATCTTTGATTTACTTGGAGTTAATTTCGATGGATGGTGTAGGGTAATGATTTAATTTTTTCCTGAAGTCATTATTCAGTTATTTCTTAGCATTTTTGGATGCTCTTTCACATACTTACCTATTTAAAATAACACCTTCCATAGACATTCTTATGCATACTTGAGTTCTTTCTAATCTGAGCTTTCTATCCTGTTCTTTTATCTTTCCTCTATCCTGTTCTTTCACCTCCTCTTGCATCCTTTCTCCACTGTTTTAATGATTGCACATTACCATATGGTTATGGTAATTATCATACATGTTAACATTTGTTAAGGGCCTCTCATTTCTCTTTCTACCACAAATACAAAATGTCTTTATTTTTTTTTAACGAATGTGTTTTGTTCTGCAGATGAACTTAATAATCATTTACTTAAGTTCCATTAAAAATATTTTGGAATTTTAATGACTAATAACTAAAAATTTTATTTGAAATAAAGGAAACTTAGAAAACACGAGAGACATTTTCCAAAATCAGGGCTCTTTCATATTTTTGAATTTGAATTTTTTTCTTTGTTTTTATATCTCTATTACCATAGCTTTGTGTAAATATTTATCTTTAGTTAACCTCCTATTTTCAACTTTTTATTAGCAGCTGATTGTGCTACATTTCCACCAATCTGATTTAACACGAATCTTGACTTTGTCCTTCATTAATTAGAATTAGTTTCCTGTCCAAGCAATGCATCTGAATGCGGCCATGACTGTGTTCTGACGTCAGATGGTCCCCAGTGTTTCTGTCCGGAAGGCTCCGTGCTTGAGACAGATGGAAAAACGTGTAGTGGTGAGTTTATTTGCCCTTGTTGGTCTGGAAGTGTACATTTGCTGAGTGACACCCGGAAGTTGATATTATTGCCAAGGGAGAGTAGTTTCCGGTATTACACGTTAAAAGGTAACTTATGCAACAGATGAGCACACCGATTTAAACTGAGTTTCGGTTTCCAGAAAGCTCGGTGGAGTGGTTTTGAGCGAGGACTTCCAGGTTAGCCTCCAGGTAGCATTATCAGTCACCCCACCTGCCTTAGTCTCTGCTTCCTCATGTGTAGGGTCCTGACCCTTCTTCTGGCCTGATCCAGACGCTCAGCCTGCTGCTTGCACCCAATAAATACAGACTTTTGTCTTCATGGAGACTTGAACATATATAAGTCTGGATGGGACTCAGAAGTAGCAGAAGAATTTCAGGTGGCTTTTGGGTTTTCTAATTTTAAAAAAGTGCAAAAGAAGGGAAGAGTTATTTTATGAGATGAAGTGTTGCCCAAATCTAGACTTGAAATAAAACCAAGTAAGATCTTTAAAAAACAAAATGAACAAAGAAATAAAGAGGCTTAAATATGAGAGAGAAATATATATATATCACTCACGAGGAGGAGTTAGAACAGCCGTCAAACTCACCGAAATGTGTTTCTTTCTCCAGGCAGCTGCCAGGGTACCTGCTCTTGAGCTCAGTGGAAGGGAAAGAATTAACATCTACGATTTGGGCTTGGAGGGACGGGGGCACTGTGACATTTTGGTCTACTCTCTGAAAAATCAAATCTTACTTCAGCAGTAAGAACGAGCATGGCGATGGTTTTAAAATTCAACCTAGAGTCGGTCCACCGTATTACCTTGATGGCAAATTGTTCCATTTTGGATGACAGAACATCATTACCATCTGCTTTTTATAGGCTGTTCGTCACCTGACAACGGTGGCTGTGGCCAGCTCTGCATTTCACACAGCCCGGTGTCCTGGGAGTGTGGTTGCTTTCCTGGGTATGACCTACAACCGGACCAGAAACGCTGTGTAGCTTCAGGTCAGTGCTATGGTGGTCTGGAATGTTTTCCTGCCAAAAGAAAAAAAAATTACATGAAAACAACATTTCATTTAGAATGATGGTGAGTTGAATTGCTTTTGCTTCTTATAGAAAGTCTGATTTTTTTATGTTAAGAAATGGGAAATGAGCCCAGTGAATATGAATAATATAAGTAATTACACCATCAATAAAAACCATATTTCTGAGGAATGTTTCTAAATTAACTGGCATCCAAAAGATTTGCCATAATCTCAAATATGGCATTTTTAGTAGATGAGAAAGTTATGGCCTGAATAGTCTTAAAAATATAGTTAAGAAGTATTTAATAAATATGTGTTGATGGACTTGATTTTCATCTCTTCGGTGAATGTAATACTTTGACAAATTCTGTCCTTTTCATGTCAAAATTTAATATGAAGTTGTATGCTTCAGCTATTTTTTTTACCTTCTCATATCGTATCTCTGTGTCCTTTAATAGCCTTGAAAATGTTAGATTTATACCAAATTTATTCAGTCTGTCTTGAAGGTTCGTTATGCCAAGAAACTAGGACCACATAATTATCCTGCATAGTTTGCCTTAGACCCCGATACTCTTAAGGCCTACTTGTCATAGCATAATCTGACTCCCCAAGATGACCAGGGATTTTATTATAAACTCAAGTAATCGTTCCTCCCCCCAAGAAAGCACAGGTCGGAGAGGCTGTTTATTCAGACATAAATTCGGTATACAAGAAGCAGGGAGGCCACAGCCTTCAGACCTGTATCATCTGGCTTTGGTTTTGACTTTTGGTGGGGGTGGGGTAGGGAGCGTGGTGCTGGGGATGGAACTCAGGGCCTTGCACTTGCTAGGCAAGCGCTCTACCACTGAGCTAAATCCAAAGCCCTGGATTTGACTGTTTAATATATCTCTTCATATAAGTAATTTGTATTTTAAAAGCAGACACCTAGAGCAAGAGATGAATCCGATGTTCCCATTTTGGCCTTATGTTACCTCATGAAAGAGGAAGTTTTCTTGCCCATCTTTGCCTACACCATACTGGGGAGAAATTGAGACAACGCAGTAGCAGAAATTGAAGAAGATGCAATGAGAGGGAAGGGTCAGCAGTGTTTCTTATGTTCTAAGGCATGTTCAAATACTGCTATCTTTGATATTTGGCTAACAGGACCACAGCCACTTTTGCTCTTCGCCAACTCTCAAGATATTCGACACATGCACTTTGATGGGACAGATTATGGAGTCTTGCTCAGTCAGCAGATGGGAATGGTTTTTGCGCTGGACCATGACCCAGTGGAAAATAAGGTGCGATTCTGTGGCCTCAACAGATGTGGGTGTGCTGTGAGGACAGAACAGAGGATTTTACCCTAACAGATGACTTGCCACTTGAAAATCCTCTGCTAAGCCCAGAATGACTAGATCCAGAACGAGGTAAACGCAGGCAGTGGAGCGTCATTTGAGACATTTCAAGGGCTCTCTTGTTCTCATAACCCTACCCTGGTCCTTGCCGTGATTCATTCTTTTTCTTGGGAATGATTGTGGAAGAGCCTCAGTTTAATTTCCTCTTTGGCGATGAGAATGGGAGACTAGCCTAGTGCCATGTACATAGATGGAACTTCGTAAATAGGTTTTTGATGATTTGCTAGTAAATGGAGGGGTGAGAGGCTGGGTTGGGGGCACATACAGAGTTAGCGATTGGCTTTTAATATATGTTGTTGGGACAGGGGACTTGATGGCCTCTTAACCATGAAAATCAGGAAATATAAGTTTTAGGACTCATCTGGGAGTGACAGTCTAAGTCATAGTATTATTTAGAATATAATTTTATGTGATGTTTTAAAATATAACTTAGAATTTCTGTATTACCAACCCAATCAGGTGGGCAGTCGGCCTTTCATTTCATAGTTGTATTTGTGCTAGGTGAAGGTGCTAGGAATGATGTTAGTTTTGTTTAGCGTCTAATCACCCATAATGATAATTTACGTAATACTAAGATCCCTCCCATAATTATTTAGTTACTCCCGATGGTTCATCAATGCGTAGAATTTTAAACTTGGTGTTTTTGTTTTTTCCTGATTTGAAGCAGTCTGGTGAGTGGGCAAAAGAGACAAAGTAAAGCAAATTAATTGTGTGTAATAGCTATGGAGTCATAGCAACATGTGATTATTCTTTCAAATAAAAGACTTAAAGTTGAACACTAGCCCAAAATTCTCTCTTTTCCCTGAACAGAATCTTTATGGCCCCAAGGAACAGTTACATTAACGATTAACAGTTCAAGATTCATTTGTTGCCAAGCTTGTATTTTTTTTTTTTTCCCTGTGAAGTCAGTATTTTTACAACCGGGAAAATAGGGGGACCTGGGTGGAACTTCAAGTCAGGCAGCTGTTCCTCATTTCTTGGATTAATGTTCTCATTTGCTCGCTGCTCAATCTGTGGTTGTTGGCCCAGCAGCAGCAGCATCACCAGGAGCTCGTTAGCACTCGGACTTCCGGGCTTCTCCCCGACCGCTGCAGCAGGTCTGCATCTTAGCAGGGTCCCCACGGGGTCCACATGCACTTTAGGGCTTGAGAAGTGTGGCCCTGCTGGAGAGTCTTTTCATAGGTGCTCATATTTGTATTTATGAGATACAACTCTCCTCTTTTGTCTAGAAAGAAGACCCATTATTAAATGAGCTGCCACTTTATGAATACTCCCATCATCAATTACAGGTTTATGAGGTGGGATCGGAATACACAGTGTGTTTAAATGTTTTGTAAAATTATTACAGTAAAAGATACATTGCTAGTAGTGCCCCTCAGAATACTCCGCCCTCACTCTGCACACACTTAGCCCGCCCTTTCCGCCATGTTCTGAAGCAGTTCCGGAAGTCCTCTTTCCTGAGTGTCTGTAGTTGTGTTATCATGGCTGCCTCACTGTCCTGAATCAGTTCAAAACCTTTACCTTTCGTATTACTTTGACTTTGGGAAGAGCCAGAATTTGCTCAGTGCCAGATCTGGTGAGTAAGGTGGTTGAAGACACGCTGTCACGTTTTCAGGAGCTGCCTTTCCGTTGGCTGGAACTTGGCAGCAGCATTCACTGTATTTTTGATCACAGCGTATAAAGACACTCCCAAAAGAGAACCTGAAGAACTACTTCAGAAAGTGGCAAGAACTGTGGGATAAGTACATTTAAAGTGAGAGGGAATATTTTGAGGGAGATTCATGGCAGTGTGTCTTTTACATTTTTAAAAATTTAACCACCTACCATAGTTTTTCATCTTCCCTTGTATGTACGTTTATATACTCACAGTTAAAATTCCACAAATGTTATCATTAAATTGTCAGCTGACTCTGCTTCTTTTAAAAGTGACCTGAAATTCTCATGTCTGAAAGCCTGCTAACTTCGTTTTTGTAGTTGGAAAAATTGAGACTGGTTGACTTGGCCGAGACCCAAGCAAATAAGGAGGAAAGTACGAGAGGAGCCCTTCTCTCCTGGCTTGCTCCACAGTGGTGTGTTAATGGGCTGAGCAGAGTGATACAGCCCAGTTTGTAGCCTTTATTAAATTGCAAATCATTTCTCCCGTTTAACTGGGGAAGCCAGCAGGGTTCAAGTACAAAGTCTGTGTCACTGACCAATGGTCAGATATTAATAGATGACCAGTGGAAGTATGTGCCAGGGACTATGGAGATATATATATTTATATCTCCATAGCCTAGTGAACCTGTTGTATTATCCTCATTTTACCAATGAAAAAACTAAGAGTCTGAGACAGTGAGTAACTTGCTTAAGGTTACACTCACCTGGTAGCAGCTTGGTTGGGTTCAACTGAAGGCATGTGTCTCTGAGTCCAAGCTCTTAGCAGTTACACTGGATGACCCGAAGTCTTACTAATCCCCTTTTTGTATTCCATTCGTCTTTGTGAACCAATTGGAAATGCCTGTCCTCTCCTTTGTAGATATATTTCGCCCACACAGCCCTGCAGTGGATAGAGAGAGCCAACATGGACGGGTCCCAGCGTGAAAGGCTTATTGAGGAAGCAGTGGACACGCCGGAAGGTCTTGCTGTGGACTGGATTGGCCGTAGGTTCTACTGGACGGACAGAGGGTACGTTTTCTCCCAGTGTGAAGTCACAGGGGGTGGAAGTGATGAATAGGTAATGTCACCGGCTTCATCCTACAGTTCAAACAGAATAATAATACTGGGTGCTTGGCTGGGATTGGATGAGAGAGGCTCTGTTGCGGCCCACACTTCCGTCACACCGCCAGGTGAGACGTTACTTTTATTGAGATTGGATCCGTGTCTGTGGGATGATTTTAAGGACCAAGCGGGCAGCCTGTGCTTTTGCGGGTCAGGCTGCTGCTGCCAGAGGAACCCAAAACCTGTCTAAAGCTTCCAGTGAGCATTCACTGAGGGTCTGCCGTCTCCCAGGTAATGTGGGAGGTACGAAGGAGCCCGGTGAGCCCCAACTTTGCAGGCAGCTCTTAGTTTAGCTGAGGAGATGGGGCGCATATCCCCAGCAGGGAATTAGTACATGTGCTTGGCCTAAATATCAGTAAAAGGAGTATCATACAGCTGTGCATAAAACACAGCCCAGTGAAGGGTGTGTACTCCCAGAGGGCTTGCTGGGAGGAATTTCAGGGACTAGCTACTTCGAACCCTTCATTTTACAGGTGAAGAATATAAGGTTCAGGCTGGCTAAGTGAGTTATTCCAGGTTACAGAGCAATGCAAATTTTGAACTAGAATCCTCAGGCTGGCTCGTGCTGAGCAAACGTGCAGGGGGGTGGACACTGGAGTAGGGAGGACCGCTGATGGAGGACAGGGCGGGGGTTGGGGGTGCATACTTTCCCTCTGGTGGGAATCAACAGAACCAGCATGGAGGCAGGTGTTCCTGTCTGCTGGGCACCTGGCCCGCAGGGCTGCGGGGAGGCTGCTATACAGGTGTGGGGGGCCCTTGAGCCGGGGAGAGGGTGGGTAGGGTGAGGAGCGTCCACGAGGAAGGGGCTGTGCCATTGTGGTGCTGAAGGACCCGCTTCCTTGCTGCTGCAGAAAAAACCAGAGCTCCTCGCAGGAGAATCCGAGAGAGGCTGTGTGTTCAGGACGCTGTCTCACAGTCACTGAAGGTCAGAAAGTGAAATAACCATCTGGGACATTGGGAACCTCAGTAGCCATGTTAAGTAGAAGACAGAGTTAATAGGGCTCGCCCCTGTGAAAACAGCAGGTCCAATACAGAGAGAAAACTCCCAGGGATGCAGTTTACACGTGGCGTGTAGGATTTCTGTTTTGGAAACCTCTCCTGGTCTGGATCACAGATGGGAACCAGATATCATGGTTGGGGTGTGCTGTTATCAGTAGCATGGCCCTTCTGTGTCTAGCATACTTCTGTCCCTCATTCATTTTTTCATTTAATTATGCCTTCATTCCTGTATTATTTGGGTATTTATTGAATAACGATAATGTACCAGATAGTGCACTAAGAGCTTTATGTCCATCCTGTTGAATCCCAAAGAAGTTTTGTTTTCTCTAGTTTAAAGATTTAAAAAATCAAAAATCAAAGAGGTAAAATAACTTCCTTAAGGTCAAGCAGTTTATAAGTAGTGGATCTGGAACTGGAACTCAAGGATGACCATTTCCAAAGCCTAAGCTCTTAGTAATCACAGCAATGGGCTGAGCATACTGCAGCTCAGTGGTAGAGTGTGTGCTTAGCATGTCCATGGCCCTGGGTTCGATCCCAGCACCACACAATAATCATGGAGATGTACTGTGCCCTGAAATCAGGGTCGACTTTAAATGTGCTAGACCCAGAGTCAGGTAACAAAATCAACTTCAGTTGTAATAACTATAAAAATCATCATAATAGCTTCCTCTGTGCGGAGCTTACTTAGAGGACAGTTTAATGTCAACTGTGCATAATAACAGAGCTCGTACATGGTTGTTCTCAGAACAGGAAACGTTCATCAGGACAACAGAGATGTCAGCTTCTCAGGCCCTCTAAGGGTGCTGGGTCTTCTCATATTTCCCTCCGTTCACAAGGTGCTTCTCATTTTAACATTGTTTGACTAAGAGCACCGTGGTACCTACAGAGGCTTTGTCTTCAGGACATAGGCAGGCACCAGCATCCTGGAGAATCAGACTCAAATTCCCCAGCACCTAGACATCAGGAGTAATGGGCCCTTCTGAAACCCTCTCCCCTCTAAAGACAGCTGCTAAAAGAAAACCTTTGTCTGGAAATGAGAGGTTGATAGTTTGAAAACCTTGATATTAGCTAGAAGTTAGATTTAAATAACCGAGATTCCAATCTTGTGATACTCGATCGCATGGTAAGTCTTAGCGCATTAAGAACCGGAGGGATGGCTACAGTCTATGTTGGCTGCGGAAAAGACAGTGAAATTAACAACTAACACCTAGGAACAAAGCTAGTTGATAGGTCCTCCGGCAGTGCTGTTATTTATCATGAAAGATTCCTGATTGCTAAAATCATTTGCCCTGTAAAAAAAAGAACCAAGATGTAAAATGTAAGATACCTGTTTTCTCATTCTTCTGGGGTATTAAAAACTACCGTAAGATAAAAATTGCTCTTCCATGGACATTTCTTACCCGGAAGTAAGGTGGGTTTTCCTCTGGTGGATCCATTCTATGAAGCAAAGGGCGCTCTTCTAGATTAAAGGCGGAACCCAAGTGTCCCTACAGACTTCGCTTTCTCAGTCCCTACCCCGGCACCTTCGCTTCGCTTTCTGGATGAACCACATAAAAATACGTGAGGCCAACGCTTTGGGGAGCTCAAGTCTCATACCCGCCCCTGCTCTAGGCAGAATGTGCAGAAACTGCAGCAGTGAGCCAGGTCGACAGCTTTGTGCACCCCATCCCCTCCCTCCCTCCCACAGAGGAGTGGAGCTCGGTGACCGTTCTGGTGAGGACTGAATTTGACACACTGAGTTCAGAAATACCTTGTACCCAGCAGAACCCTTCCTGTTGGTATCGGATGGGGCCCAGGAAGGTCCCCAAAGAGATGGAGACCTCACCTCACCTCGCCCAGGGGGTAGGTTGTAGGTTCACTGACCAACATCATGGAGACAAATGGTGGACACAAGTGTGAGACGCGCGGAGAGGTTGATTAGGCAGAATTAGAGGAACCCACACTTGGGGAGAATGAGTGTGTGCCCTCAAGAGGGAGGAGGTGCGTGATGGTCTGGCGCTGGCAGCTGTCATGTGGTCTTGCGGGGAGAGCCGCGGAATTTGTGAATCTGTAGGAAGAGCCTTCTACAGGCCAAGTGTCCATATTGTGGAGGAAAAGCATGGGCTTAACCTATGTTTTTAAGACTTAAGAATTTAGGAGTGAGTAGTCTGGGAAGGAAAAATTGTAAGGTGCAAAATGTTTACAATTTTTAAAGTACACTATTGCTCGTCTCCTTTCTGGCTATCTTGGTTTCTTTTATCCTCCTTTGCTAAGACCATCGTAACTGGAAACGACATGATCTTTTAAAGTGGCACTAGAGTTTAAGTGTTCAGATCAGCCACTGCCCTGAGGTGGCAGCTTGCAGAGCATCCCTGACCCAGTGCAGGTCCTGAGCCGAGTGTCCTTTTCTCTGTCTCCTGCACACAGCCTTTCAGGGGACATGCACAGAGCCCATTCTCCGATGGCAGCTAATGAGACCTGCGTAAGCTGCATGGAGGTCTCCCTTGCGTCTCACAGGCCCGGGAGCTGACTGTGGCCCTGCTCTGGGCTCCTGGGCAGGCCTGTTCTGTGCCCAGACTGCCCGTGAGGGCATGGCAGCTGGACGTTCACAGGTGTTTGATGAATTAATAAAAGATGGTTGTAATTTCTGGTTTGCTCTAGAGAAACAAGGCTGCCTGTCCTGCCTGCAGGAAGCTGCTCTGAAGCTCCAGTCAGCTCCCAAAGGGGACAGGGCCATGGCCATTGTATTTACTGTCTGAATCTCTCAGTCTTCTCCATCCTGAAGGCCAGTGCCTGACACTACCGCTGCCTCTAGCCTGCGTCTCTCTGTCTCACACACAGCTTTCTAAGTGAAGCGGCTGCTGTCTGACCCACATTCCTTCTGGATCCCAGGACTCTGAACGTGCACATTCCTCGCCTTGAATCCTCTTTCCCTCCCCACCTCACTCACCTGCCTGTCTACTGTCTCTTCCTGCTTGTCATTACTTCCAAGACTCTTTCTCTAGCCCTGCTCAGTCGACGACCCACTCTTTGCTCTTCCGGAGTTGCCATTTGCACTGGATATGACCTCCTCAGCACTCACCTTTGTGTGCTCTGAGATAATCCCATCTTCCCTCCTCCTGCCTCCTGCCCTCCTTCCCCTCTCCTCCTTCTCCGTCCTCTGTTTCTGTTGAGCTATGGGCTTTACAAGGACAGAGACAAGGTTTGGTTTCTTATTGTGTCTCTAATGCTGAGGCCAATCCCTGGCACCCAGTAATTGCTCAGCAAATATTTGCTTGATAATAAAGATTTTGTTTGGCAGATCCATAGAAAAACTAGAAAGTAAGACTCATCTACCCTTCAGATACCTAGAAGTTACTTTCAATGTGAATGTTAGTAAATAACATTTTAGTACAGTGGTTTCCCCCAGCCACAGGGGATATTTCCAGAATCTCCAGTGGATGTGGAAAACTAAGGACAGTACTGATTACTATATATATTAACATTTACTTTACAAATTAGGCACAATAAGAAATCAACAACAATAATAACTAAATGGAACAGTTATACAACATACTATAACAAAAGTTATGTGGCTATAGTCTCTCAAAATACCCTTTGTACTTTTCACCTTTTCATTTAAAAGAAGGAGTTTCTGGCTTCTCTTTGGCTTATCTAAATGCCCCCATCTCTACTGTTGAGTTTTGAGGCCATTACCCTAAGTAAAATTAGGGTTACTGGAACATAAGCACTGTGATATCTATACTGAGACAGTCAGTCTGATAACCAAGATGACTTAGTACCAAGTGACTACTGGGAGGGTAGTGTATACAGTGTGGATAGCCCAGGCCAAGAGATGATTCACGTCTGAGGCAGGACAGAGTGCAAACCTCAAGGAAGGAGCAAAATTCCATCACACTACAAAGAATGGTATGCAATTTAATACTTATGAATTGCTTACTGCTGAAATTTTCCACTTAATATTTCCACATAAAAGAGTAACTGAAACCATGGATAAGGAGGGACTGCTGTACTCCCATGTATCTTGGAATCATGAGGAAGAAAGCTGAAACCTATAAAAATCTCCCCCTCTTCCTTGTGACCTCAGACCCCAAAGCCTGACTCCTCCCATTCCCCGGTTTCCATGGGTTTCAGCAGGACATTGGAGGTTGTGCAAAGAAACAGATGGGGGCATCTACAATACTGACTTTATTAACTTATGCTGTAACCCTGTATTTTAGTTGTCTGGCATAAATATTCAGATGCTAATAAGGAGTGTTTTAAAACAATAGAATATATGGGCTCATCGATACTAACTCCATGTGTGTGCGCACGCGCGCACGTGTGTGTGTGTGTGTGTGTGTGTGTATTGGGGGTAAGAAATTTAGAATGCTTGTCTTTGCAGATCAGGAACAAGGAAAAGGAATATTTTCATTTGAAAAGTAATGTTGATAAACCTCTTATTTAAATTCATTTTAGGAAGTCTGTCATTGAAGGGAGTGACTTAAATGGAAAACATCGACAAATAATCATTAAGGAAAATATCTCTCAACCACGAGGAATTGCTGTTCATCCAATGGCCAAGTAGGTGTTTGAGAAAATAAGGGCCCTTTCTGCGGAGGTCCGCTGATGGTTCACGTTTGATGTGCTGGTCAGTGGAACCAAAGCCAGGAAAATCCAGGAGATTTGTTCAGATCTTCAGAAGTGATGTGGCTAGCATGCCTTCCTGATTTTTGTACTGTCTTTTGACTTTCTGTTCTTGTATAATAATTTTGTTAATATGCCTTTTAAGACAATTCAGTATCTTTTTTGAAAGAAAGTGGGCTATAAACCATTAATCATTTAGACTTAACACGTTACTTTCTTTAAAAAAATGGCATCATTTATTGAGCAGAAAAGAACATTTTGATTTTTTGACTCACGAATTCTATTTAGAAAAGCCATCAGATGACCTCAAATGACATGTTATTCCTAGATTTAGACAAGAGGAAATAAAGATTAAAAGAATGCACACTGTTAATTATGAATTCATATCACATTTTTCTTTAGGGGTTAGAGAATTAAGGAGAATAAAGGATTCCTTCCTGCTTCTTTTGCTTTTGTTAAAAAGCAAAAATAAAAACCAACCCTGCTTTATTTATGATGGAAATTTCCCAATAGTCTAGGGTTGAGATAATAATAATGTATTGGTAGCAATTGATCATTGATTTTTGAGCTGGCCAAATGATGAAAACAGGGTGTAAACATCCCTCAACAAGCTAATAAATGTATCAGCCACAGTGACTTCAAAAAATACTCCCCACACCTGGTTTACAGACCTTAAAATTAGCTGAGGAAATTCAGTGCATTGTATAAAACTAGGTAACAGGTAAGTGTGCTCTTCAGCTTATGCTGTGGTTTTACGTATGCTTGACAGAAGAACCGCCTAGCAAGCGTCACTGCATTGTGCAGTTAATTTAAGACTATTCCCTTAAGCATACTTTTGATTAATAATATACTACATTTTAAAAACAAACTCCTTTTTTAATCTAATAGGCTGAACTTTCATTCAACATTTCTTGTCCAAGATGCTTTACATAGATAAATCAGGTGTTCCGCTTTTGCAAATTATTTGCCCACCGTGTAGTGCTGTGTTTTCTCCCTTGAGTTTCTCAGTGTACCGCTTGAGCATATGCTGAATTTATATCAATGTTTTCAGTGATGAAGGAATGGAAGAATTTTTCAGGCAAATCGTATTCGTTGTGTGATTTCTTGGTTAAAGGAGAGTGTTCTGGACCGATGTGGGGGTGAATCCACGAATTGAAAGTGCTTCCCTTCACGGCTCTGACCGGCTGGTTATAGCCAGCTCAGATCTGATGGAGCCCAGCGGACTCACGATCGACTACCTGACAGACACCTTGTACTGGTGCGACGCCAAGCGGTCTGTGATTGAGATGGCCAATCTGGATGGTTCTAGACGCCAAAGACTTGCCCAGAACGATGTAGGTGAGCCTTGGGGTGGGTGATTTCTCCATCTTGATTGAGTATAGATCAATGTCCCATAAAAGATGCGTTTGTTTACACACATCCAGACACAGGTGCACACTTGGCCTTATTGTGAGAAAGGGAGAGACAGACAGGCTTCTCCAGGGAATTATGAGCTGCAGGCATTACCTTATCATTAGAATACTGAGCAAAAAGTAAATCAGACAGAAAATGTTAAATTTTTCTGAACTTAGGGATAAAAGTTTGGTTCAGCTGTTATCCTTTCTTACATTTTAGAAAATGTCATTTTACATGAGTGATGGTACCACTTTTAGGCATCAATGCATATCAATGATAACATGTGCCAAGATTAATAAATATAGTTTCCAGCCGGGCGTGGTGGTGCACGCCTGTAATTCCAGCCCCATGGGCGATCTAGCAGCTTGGTGAGACCCTGTCTAAACAAACAAACAAACAGACACACACTTAAAGAGGGTGGGGGGTGGGGTAACTCCCTGCAAAGGCCCTGGGTTCAATCCTCAGTGGCACAAAAGGGAAACCACAGCAAAGCAGTTTTCTTCCCTGCTGTATTTTCAGATTTTGCCTGAGAGGGATCGTGTATTTTCATAAGTATCTTACAAAAGTGAAGTACAAGTGGATCTGAAATTGTATAAGTGGTGGGAGATTTCTTTTATTTTGATTCAGAGAAGCTGCAGGCAGTTTTTGAAATGGGCCATGTGGCAGATAGATGGTGATAGAAGGCATAAAAGCTGCTTTTGTGTGTTAGAACTGCCAGGGTGTGATGACTGAGCTTGCTTCTGGGTTTACTCAGGAACTAGTGAGTGTTCCCGAGCAGGTGCGCACTGCTCGGCTTCACCCCCTGGGCGACCGGAAGGGTAGGGCTGGGATTCAGAAAGAAGGAAACCAGGAGGCTGCAACAATGGTGGAGGCAACAGTTAAGAAGGCTGAGCTAGACGAGTGTCCTTTAAAATAGGATGGGAGATTAGGACGTGAGTAAATCACCGCGGATAAACATGGAGATCTGGTAACAGGTCGGACAGAGAAAGTGAGAGTCAAGAAGGTGTCGAAGATGTTTTTGAGATTTAGAAACTGATTGGGAAGATGAAAAAGACCATGGTCTCTTTTATTTAGGAAGAAGTTAACAAACTAATAATTCGTGTAAAACTTATTCTACCTATTCTCTGTAGTTTTACAGGCAGTGAATTTCTAGATTTGCGTGATACCTGAACTAGGGCACGATAAATATAAATATGCTTTATTTTGTGCAGTTGGAGACTTTATCCATCCATGCACTTTGAATAAAAAACAATATAATTTCTGTGAAGTCATGGAATCTTGTGGGAGAGACATACATCATTTTAAAAAATACTACCCGAGCAAATGTAAAACTACAGCTTTGATATAGAACTGTAGAAGAGTATTTGAAAATTCCTAACCAGAATGTAAGAACATCATACTCTAGCCCCAACAGCACAGCAGATATTTTGTGAGCCATTTGAATCGCTACTGCAGTCTATGACTAATGCAACTTCCTGTTGAAGGTTGTTGTTGAGTAATTTTGTATTAAAATTGTCTAAGTAACTGATCCCATCATTATAGCGCCATCTGTTGGCGTGTGTATACATGTGGTGGCTTCTCAATTGCCAGTTCAGGATTTTTCAAGCAAAGTTTGGATGAACTTAATATAAAATTGCAATTATTTGTGGCCCTTTGCTAAACAAAAAATGAGAACGAGTATGCCTAGTGCAGAAACTTATTGAAACACTATAGCTAATTCTAACACATGCTTCAACATGGGTGAACCTTGAGGGTATTATGCTAAGTGAAATAAGCCAGTCACAAAAAGACATTATAAAATTCCATGTATCTGGAATTCCAGCCAGTGACCCTGCTCTTCCAACCTGGGCCCGCCTCCTAACAGCCCACCTAACCACAAACCCTTGAGTGGATTAGTGGGGGTTGAGTATAGTGCCCCCATAATGCAGTCACCTTCCAAAGCCCTATCTTTGAACACTTGAGGTTCAGGGGAGACATTCTAAATATAAACCGTAGCAATAGCTATGCATAAAATTTCCCTTGCTGTATTTAGGACATTAAATGAGACGAAAGGTTACAGCTGAAATGAGCCTTAGCATCCCTGGTCCATAATGATGAGTGAGACTTGCCGATGCCAGGACAAGTCATTTGCGTTTGCTGCCAGTAGAGGGAGACATTCATTCTGATCCACCAAATCCATTGCTTACTGTGGAACGTGAGTGGCTGTGATTAAAGCTTGGGCCTCCTTAGCGTTAGTGTCTAACTGCTTCAGGTAGTGTGTGAAGATGTTTCCCTGCTGGTTAAGCGCTTGATTATCTTATCAAAGCAATTTCAGTAGCATGGAGAGATGGTTGAAAGAGCCGCAAAATGGAGGCAGATAGATCACAAATGATTTTCAAAAATCTTTTAAGAAGGAAAGGAGTGAGCCTGGTGCTGTGGTGCAGTCCTGTAATCCCAGCTGCTTGGGAGGCCAAGACAGGAGGGTCACAAGCTCAAAGTCAGCCCAGGGAATTTAGCAAGATTCTGCCTCAGAATAAAATACAACAAAGAGTGGGGTTTAGGTCAGAGCTTCCTGGGTTCAGTGCCCAGCACCACAGGAAAAATAAGGAGAGGAAGGGAAGGAAAGAAGCAAAGAGAAGTTAGAGGGATCAGGGTGATGAGGAAATTAAGATTAGAGAAGCCAGGCATAGTGGGGCATACCTCTAAATCACAGCACTCTAGGAGGCTGAGGCAGGAGGAGCACATGTTCAAACCCAGCCTGGGCAATTTAGTGAGTTGGCAAGATCCTGTCTCAAAAAAATATTAAAAGGGCTGGGGATGGAGCTCAGCGGGAAGGCCCTGGGTTTAATTTGCAGTACTGCAAAGGAAGAAAGAGAAAGACAGAGAGAGAGAGAGTGAAGAGAAGCTAGTGGAAGGAAGAGAATGAATAACAGGAGGTAGGGAACAAGGTCCGGAGAAGGCAGGAAGAGTGACGTGAGGGGTGCAGTCTCTGGACCTGTTCTGGGTAAAAGGAGAGAGAGAGGAAAGAAGGGAGTTTAATGCAGGGAAATGTGCTGGTGGAGAGGAGAATTCAGAGAAACAGTCAGTTACCTCACACTTTTAAAAGTCCTTACAACCACCGGTGAGTCTGGTCTAGTGTTCATTAGTCATTCGAAAGATGAGGAACCTGAGGCGAAGAGCACTAAAACAACTTTCTCAAGTCTATAAATGGTGGCAGATAACCTCGTGATAAAACATTCCTGCTTGGCCTCCTTCTGCTGTACGGCCAGCAGTCTGGAAGGCTGAGGCAGGAGGATTGCAAGTTGGGGCCCAGCCTGGGCAACTTAGCGAGATCCTGTCTCAAACACAGATCCTGCAAAGGCCCTGGGTTCCGTCCTCAGGATGGAAGAGACCAGTCAGCTCACATCTTGCACTGTCCAGATGTTGTGCGGTAATAAAGGGCTTTGCTAGGACCTCACAGAAGCCAGGACCCCCCGAAGGCCCCATTCTGGGGTTCTGCTGGATGCAGGTGTGGGTCAGCAGCTCCACGCTGAGCACCCCAGCGAGGACCTGGCCGGGTGCTGGAGTTGTGTAGGTTTCAAGCCTCATCCTCCTGCAGAAGCAACGATGTGTGCCGAGCGCTGTCAATTGCTTGCAGGCCGCCCGTTCGCCGTGGCTGTGTTTGAGGACCATGTGTGGCTGTCGGACTGGGCTGTGCCGTCGGTAATGAGGGTGAACAAGAGGACTGGCCAAAACAGGGTACGTCTGCGCGGCAGCATGCTGAAGCCCTCCTCACTGGTTGTGGTTCACCCACTGGCAAAACCAGGTACACTGGCACTGTCCCGCGTCCCCCAGGCTGGAGCCGCGACCCTTCTAATCAGTAGCGGCAGCGGGGTGGAGGGGCCTTGTGGTTCTCACTAATCTGCATAGATGCTGAGATTTTCTCAACTCTGCTTGAGGGTGCACAGTCTGGTAGTTTGGTGATTTCGGCTTCAGCCCTGATTTGGTAGATTTGGTACTTTGGGCTTCTGCCGACCTCGTCTTTTCTTGTCCTGTGGGGTTTTTCCTTACATTTCGAGGCCCCCCAGGTTACAGGCCTAAGGGGTAGGTGATTTCAAGGCTTGAGGTGGGAACTCCTACCCACCAGGGCTCCCCCACCTGGGCTAAGCACTGGAAGAGGCTCCAGCGTCCTGCCATAGCTCTTCTGTCTGAATTGCCCTCATCAGCTTGGCGGGCCTGTGGGTCAGGAAGTAGGAATTGCACTTGACTCTTAAAGCGCTTTGGGAGCCAAAGCGCTGGCTGTCCCCAGTCAGTACCCAGAAGGTGGAGTCAGGGGCCCTGCAGGGACTCCTCCAGAAGAGCTGGAGTCTGGACGCACCCTGGCCCTGGGGACTGGGGCGGCCCTCCTCGAGCTGCGGACAGGGACTGGCAACAGTAGCATTTCTACATCTCGCAGCACACCCTGAGCTTGCCTCTTCTCTCCACCAGGCGCAGACCCCTGCTCACATCAGAATGGAGGCTGTGAGCATATTTGTCAGGACAGGTTTGGGACTGCGCAGTGTGCGTGTCACGAAGGTTTCAAGAGAGCCCCAGATGGAAAAATGTGCCTGGCCCTGAAGAGTCATCTGCTGTCCGCTGGTAATATAGGAGATTGTGTCACTAAACCGTCCCTCTCTGGAGTACACTTTCCATCTGCCCCTCTGCTCTGTCTCTTATTTTATGTTACTGGAAGCTCCCCTGGTTTTAGGAAGAGTGTGTTTGGGTCTTTTCCTCCTGTGGCGAGCTTTGGGTTCCTTATTACAGACTACATTAAATGGACTTCCCAATGGTGGAAGTCTAAAGCTCTAATCCCCACACCTTCTCCGTTTATAGTGGAGCTGGCCCAAGCTTGGCAATTAATGCTGGCATTTCGTCACCTTACAAAAATGTTCAGAGACGTTTTGTTTGGAAGTTTTATATCTTCATTTTTAGGGGTAGAGATACACCCTTTCCCTCCCAAATGACATGACAGGTCTTAATAGGAAAAACATGACAGGTTTTAATAGGAAAAACAAAGGTAAAAAAATAACTGTAGAATATCAAGCAGATTGGGAAATTCAGCCTAAGAATGCTCATGGTCCACTTTTTTTTTTTTTTTTTTTACAAACTAAATATGACCTAAGGAAGCAGAAGGGATGGTGGAGAGAACAAGCAGAATGTGTGGCCAGTAGTGTGCCGTGCTTCCCTTCTGAACCATTCAGGCAGATTTAGAGTCATCTTTGGATATCTTTCTACCCCAAAGCATAAAAAGATCATTTAAATTTTATCAAAAGGGTTTTTTAAATTCATGTTTATCTAGTAAGCATGGTGTAAATGTAAGTTAGATGACAGAGTGGCAAGAAATAAATGGATTGATCTGTCCCTAGCTCAGAGCTGGATATTTTGGATTTTCAGAATTTTCTGTTAATTTGTTGCCTTAGGACAAAAGTTTCACACCTCTTAGTCTCAGGCTCCTTTTATACTCTTAAAAAATTACTGCAATTTCCCCCAAAGAATTTTCATTTATGTGGATTATATCTGTTAACATTAATATATTAAAAATTAAAATAAAAATTTAAAACACCTTTAAGATTATAATAAATCCATTATCTATTAAGATAACACATTTTTATAACAATAAATTAAATATATTTTCCAAAGCCAGAAACACACGTGAAGCAGGCACTGTCATGTATTTATATCTCTCGGATTAGTAGAGGGCGGCTGGGTCCTTGCAGCTACTTGTGAGTAAAATCCGTTCCACACTGTTTTGGTGGGAGACTCAAGTGAAGCCGGCTTGGCAGAAGCATGGACTTGGGAAAGGACTCTCAATAGCAGCTTGAAATGCTTTCTTTGGGGTTTTCCTTCTGGGTATCGCACAAAACTGCACAGGCAGTAGTTTCCTATGGCTTCCTTGCAGTGTGGAAGCTGCCACGGGTGACGACCACTGCCCGTTGTTTTCCTTGAAGTGACAGGCATACTTCCTTCACTTTGGAGAAAATCCTTGCCAGACAGTCATATCTTAACAGCACAGTGGCCACGGAGTGGGATAGTGGTATAGTGAGATAGTGGCCACGGAGTGGGATAGTGGTATAGTGAGATAGTGGCCATGGAGCGGGATAGTGGGATAGTGAGATAGTGGCCACTGAGCGGGATAGTGGGATAGTGAGATAGTGGCCACTGAGCGGGATAGTGGGATAGTAGCTGACATGTCACCAAACACCCTGTCACCAAAGCCCTGCCTCATCCTGGAAGAATGAGGCAGGGTAAATCCTCATACCGGAAGAGTGAGTCTGGACTCCTAATCAAAGAACAGCCATAATATAAAATTAAACTTTTCTTGAAATGGAAAAGCTAAATGGGCTGCATCTGTTGGCCTTCAATAGGTGGCGAATCTGGTCAGAGTAAGCGGGGGACAGCAGTGGACAACTTCTCCGGGACTGAGGCATTAGAGGACGGTGCTGCAGCATCTCGGCACACACTAGTGGCTGAGGTCATGGTGTCAGGTACGGATAAGGGGTTCTCTGATCCAGCTTGGCTTCACCAACTTCCATTCTACCACTGAGAAATTCTGGCTTATCTCTTAAAAACTGGCTACATCACACAGGCTGTTGAAACCAAACCTTGGACTCAAGTCCATCTTCTCTTCTGAATGGTCTGTGCAGCTCCACGCTAGGCTAGACGTGCCTCACACATTTGAGAGTTTGTGGGCTGAATGATCACTGAGGAATATAACCTGGAAGCAAAGGGGAAAATTAAGGCAGAGCAGATTTAAGTGTGTCCGCACCTACACTTAGTACTGTCGGTTCGTGTTCCGTCTAGCTGTGCTTCTGCCATGTGAAGAGCTGATAGCAGCTGACGAGCAGATATCGGTCGGTTCCTTCAACTGCTGCAGAAAGTGCGTTTACAGCAAATCTTAGGAGTCTTTCCTTCTGTGTTGTAGTGTTTCCCACCAAAATGTCAAATAATTTGTTCAGTACATAACAACCTGAGGGAACCGCAGTCTTTTATATTCTGTAATCAGGAGGCTGGTATTTTCCAGCTGAGCCCCAGTGCTCCTGTGATCCCCACCCTTTCTTCCCCGTTAGGTCTGTGTTCTTCTATCAGCGCAGCTTAGCTTGGCTTTGAATCATTTTATTTGTTTATTTTACTGAGTAACATTGTATTTCACCAAGATGTGTACAGCTATAAAAAATAATTGAAGCTTCCATTTTAGGATATTTAAGAAAGAGCTTTCCTGATGTCTGTGGCTGGCGATGACTTGTCGCTGTGCGGGACTCTGGGGACCTCACACCACACAGTGTGATTTTTGTCAAGCAATAACAAGGTGCAAATTTTAATAATAATTCAGTGTCTAACATTTGTGTGGAGCTTTAGCTTGTCCGTATACTTTAAGTATGTTCTCTATTTCGATCTTTATTGGAGCTTGTCATTTTACAGAAGCAAAAGTTAAGAGTGAGGTCTGTTAATTAGTGACTTGACCAAAGGTTTTTGAAAATTCTGACCAAATAATTAATTGATGCTAACATAAGAAGTACTGGAAATCTCCGTGGATTTTATTGGGCATACACTATCCTGAGTGCTGGGGATGCCAAGAGGGCTAAATACAGTTTGATATGGGGACAGGGATGAGCAATGTGATAAAATAGAACAGTACTGATCAATATCAGCAGAACAGAAAATCTTTCAAAGTTACCAAAGATCCCTGAGGTATAGAGCATATTTTGGAAGACTAACAACTGAAAGACTCAAAGACTGAGTTAAGAGACAGAGAGTAAATTAAGCGCACAGTGGCCAGCGATCCGCCAGTCCCGATGGAACGTCCGTGTCGGCTCATCCCTGGAGATGGCCCTTGCCCTACGCGGGACAGACTGAGTCGACGTCCCCTGGCCGTGAGGGCCTGGTCCTTCTGTGCCTGGGTTTTGTTCCGTTTTGCACCAGCCTGTGAACTGTTATAGTTCCACCTAGGTTCGGCTGATGGATCTTATTTATGTTTCAGAGTGAGAGTTAGTGTCAACAAAGTATGACTGAAAGTTTGAAAAATCTACTTTGGGATTTTAGAACAAAACCTGAAATTCTTAGTCTGGCCTCTTGGGCCCTGCCCAGCTACACCCTCTAACCCTCCCCAGGGCCCAGCGGCCCTGCTGTCCTTGGTCTTCTGCCGGTGCTGTGGTTATATTAGCCTTGCCTGCAACACACGTGGGCTGTCTCTCCACGCACAGTGCCCTGTGCCTGTCCTCCAGGCCCTGCCTGTGCAGCCTGCTCAAGATGCTCTTGGGCAGAAAGCCCTTGCGAGACCCTGACCAAGTGGGGCTGCCCAGTCTAGTTCTTGGAGCCCAGTGCAGGTCCTCGATCATATTGTCACACTTACATCTCCACAGTTATGCAAGACAGCGGAGCCCCTCTCTATCTTCATCTGTTTTCCGGTCCTCAGGCAGGCGTGGGGCATACATAGTAGATATTTTTGAATGAATTTTATTTTTAGTATCAGACCCTGGAGACTCTTTGAGTACAAGAGGCTAGATTTTCTTCTTTTTCCTTCCTTCTTTCCTTTCTTCTTCTTCTTTTCTTTCACAGTGCT
>PVJO010012757.1:0-54415 GCA_004026905.1 Hystrix cristata | reverse complement strand
TGTAATAGATATTATATAAAAGGAGGATGGTGTGCAGAGGAGAGGAGTACTAGAAAGAAAGAAGGGGAAAAGCAGAAAGGCAACAGGGGAAAGAGAGGGGAAAGGGAAAATATGGAAAATGATGAATAAACCTGCTGTAAATAGGGAGGGAGGGAGGGAGCAGAGGGGAGGGGCGGGGGAGAGGGGGGAGAACCAAGATATATCATGTATAGGTACAGAATAAATGTAATGAATGTGTCCATTGTATGTAGAATGTACCAATACATGTTCTTGTTTTAAAATAAATAAATAAATTTTAAAAAAAGTTAAGAATTAATTTTGAGTAAATCCTCATATGATCTAATAGTCTTTAAAAATATGAAGATTATGTTCATAAAATAACATAGCATTAGTGAACTAAATGACATTTAATAACTAAATGTTGGTCATTGTTTCAAATTTATTATTGCCAGAAATACAGTAAATATCCTGTACGTACTTCAGTATAGATCTCCCTGGTTATTTTCTTATAAAACCATAAAAGCAGAAATGTTTAATAAAAAGTTAAGAACATGGGCTAGAGATTTAACTCAGTAGTTAGAATGTTCTTCTTTCAAGCACCCCTGAGTTTGATCCTCGGCACCAAAAAAAAGTTAAGAACAATTTTTTGGGTCCTGGTATGAAATAGCAAATTGCCCTCTAGAAATTTGATACTATAGAAGATTAATATCTCTAGGTGATTCCCATACAATAATAAAAAAGAGAAAAGGGAAAACAGGACAAATGTGGTGCCTCCTGCTATACTCCAGAAGTCCTGAAAAAATTGTGTTTGTTTTAAAGAATATTGCCTTTGGCATGTGTTTTTCCCACCTGGGTTTATTCAAAGTAACAGTACATGAAATTTCCACAGTATAATCTTCTAACTAGTCTTTCACAAGCAGGACTACATTTTCATTCAAGGAAAAGAAAGATGCCTATTTTTTCTAAGTTTCTGCCATTTTTATGTCGTTCTTTTCTTTCGCTTCCCATTCTGGGTATCTGAAGTTTTCTTACTCTTCTTCCATATCTTATTCATCTTTATTTCCATGATTTTATTAGTTTCATTCCAAGAATTTGTTTTTCTTCTATGTTCTGCCAAACTATATCACATTCATACTTTGAAACTTGGTTCAAGGTCTAACATAATAACAAACACTATTATGACTCTTGCCAAATTTAAGTCTTTTCTTTGATAAATTTTCAGAACATTTGGGCTTAAACTGCTGATTTTTTATTTTGGAAGTACTGGCATACTAAATGTTATTTCTTAAATTTTATCTATGAAAATAAAATATAACACATATGTTTTATTTATCTACTTTGCTAGAATAGATGGTATTTTATAAGCATAATTGTGTTATTTATCCCTATAATCTAAATCCCTGCAAAGAATATACAGTACCTTAGATGCTAAGTAACTACATGTACCAACTCTCCACAAGGAATATAATCATGATGTACTGCAAACATGTACTAATAAAAGTTAAAAATTGAAAAAAATTTAAACTATGGCTAGCACTGACATTTTGCTGAATAGCATTTCTATAAGACAGTTTAGGATAGAATCCATTATTAAAATATGGGAATATATTAGAACTTTTCTTTTTATGGAAAGTATCCTCAACCTGATTTTCCAAATGAGATGCGTGCAAACAAACCCTACCCCGTTCCTTACATAGTAAGAGAAATTCTATTCCTGAGCTCTATCAACCGACATTTCTAGTTCCTAAAATCTGTACTCATTTCCTGCTTTCTGTTCATTTTCAGAGTTGCTCTAGTAGAGGCCATCATGATCCCCTTCTTACTGTACTATAATAACTTCCCTATCAAATATATCATTCTTCCCAATATTTCTTCCTCACTTCCTCCAGCATTAATCTTTACAACGGGAAAATCCAATCATGCATTCTCCACATTAAGTGTCTTTAATGGTTCTCCATCGACCAGAGCAGTATTTCTCAAAGTGGCAGGGATCTTTGTTATTGGAGCCACTATATCAGAAGTAATGTAGATAGGCTGGGAGTTTTCAATTTTATAAATTCTCTGGGTGTCATACATAACACCTCACACAGTTTGAGAAACACTACCATAGGAGGAAAGCAATTAATCTGGTTGCAATATATACTTTGATTGCCCTTTATTTTCTGACTGAAGTTCTTTTGGGTCTAGTCCCTGCTATTACTTGTTCTATCACTAGGAAAGTAATTTGTGAATCTCTGTAGGCACTGTTTTCTTTCACAGATTCATTAGTTTTTTTATAAACTGATACTTCTGTTTAAAATTGCTTTTTGTGTTTGTTTCTTCATAATTTTTATTCAACATTCAAATCTCACTACTTGTCATGAGAAAATTATTTCTAATCCCTATATCATAAATATCTAGGAAACATCAAGTAGCTAGGAGAGCGCCTGCACTAAAACTCCCCGATTCACCACCCCACACACACACTCCTTGCCACTGCTGATTTATTTTCACTTTCTTTTTCATGTTTATTACGAGTATCTTTTCCTTTATCCCATTATCAAGTGTTAACTCACTGAGTGCAGGAATTTCATTTTCTGTTCTGTTCCCTTTACCTAGAACATATGACACATACAAATCTGTTGACTGGCTGCTTCATTTAATAATTCAATGTTATAAATAAATAGATAATAACTTCATAATTTCTATGATGTATGAGGGAAGAAACACATAAGAAAGAACAGCAGGATCCAGGAGAACGTCGTGTAAACCCAGGTGTTTTTATTCATCTATAGTATGACTACGTCTCTTTTTCCCCCCATAAATCCTCACATTTTTTGTTCTCTCTCTCTCTCTTTAGGTCTTTTTTTATTAGTACATATTTGCGGTACAAAATGTTTACATTCCTTGTGGGGAGTTCGTACAATAAAAAGGAATTAAGATGCATCATGTACCAGTACATCTCTTAATGCCTCAAATTCTGAGGCTTCTCAGCAGAGAAACAAGAGGCTCTGGAATAGTTGAATAGGTCTTAACACTGACTGGATTTGACAATTATATGTGAATTTAAAACTCACTAACCTCGTTTGGAGGTGAAGTCCTAGCTCAGGAGGTTTGACATCCTCCCAAGTGATTTCCATGAGCAGCCAGGTTAAGAGCCTCTGCAGCAGATGCTGATAATTACGTACCTGCATGTCCTCAATCTGTCCTCTGTGACCTGAATTTTCATGTGCAAACAATGACATTTATGAAGCTTTTTATACACATGTGGAACAGCTAAGTGTTTTTCACATGACGTTATTGTTTCTGATGAAAGATGTCTTTTTGCTTTAACTAGAAGTCTGACTGGAAGTATTGGAAACCAGGAAAATATGACATCATTTTCTTCTGGGAAGGAAAACAAAAACACAGATATCGGCTATATAGAAAGCAGTTAATTTTTTTTCCTCCCAACAAACATTTCCTCATCTTTTGTTGTCCTGAGCACAGGATGCTCCTGGACACCTTTCAAAGTTTCTGTCTTTCTATTTTTCCTGGATCAGTGAGTTTCATTGACATAATAGCAGGACCTGACTCATTCAGAGACCAAGAAAGTTAGTGGCCTGCTCATCTCTAACCTGCTTCTGATCCTGCCGAACTGACCCGTAAGTAAAACAAAGTAAGGGGAAACAAACTAGAAAGCACTCAAAAGAAAGCTTGAACCTAAATAAGTGCTGTGAACTATCGTTGATAAGATGCCCCAGGGAAGAGTCTGGACTATTTTGAATATGTAGAATCATTTTGAATATGTGGAGAGAAATCAAAAAAATAAAAAAGAAACACTATCCTCAGACAATCAAAGCCATCAATCCATATCAGATCTTTAAGATTTTCTATTTGATGTATACTATTTGTGCTCAACCTCTTTTTTCAAATGTCCTAACCTTTCCTTTCCCTCCTGATATTTAAGCAAATAAAACATACTTAACAGTCCTACCTCCATGAACATTATTTTGTTTTTACTTGTGCTGTGTCCAGTGGAATTCCTATTACTCCAAAGATTCAGGCTCAAACCTTAACCTTAGTTCAAGGTCGCCCTCAAACGCCTTCATCCATATATCCAAACACCTCCAGATTCCACCCCAAATGCCACGGGCCCTCTTTCTGTGCTGAATGTCCATGGCACTCTGCCTGCAGACAACTATTTAAATTTATTGTCTGACACTTGCTACGACAGTTATATATGTACATAATGTCTACCTCTACCTGTACTAACCAACAGGTCTAACAAGTCAGATTTCGATTCTGATTCATATCTGTGACTGTCTTAGTGCCTAACACAGTATACTAACTCTCACTGGCCACTAAATAATATTCACTGGTTACAGAAAAATGAAAATATATATAATTTTTTCAAAGTACAAATTTTTCATACCAAGAGGAGCAATATTGGCACTAGAAAGTGATCCCAGGAACTATTGTGTTGGCCACAGAATAAATTGCTGAGGTGGAACACACACAATGCAGTCAAAATAGAAAATCTAGTTAATACTGATTATGCCCAACTTCTATGCGGGGTGCTTCACAGACATCCGTTTTTTAAACTTCATAGTGACTCTGTAAGCGTATACTATTCTCTCTATTTGAATATAGGAATTTTGAGGGTCAGGGAAAGTCATAGCTGAAGGTCAGAGACTAAGTTAATTTGTTTTTGTTTTATTCCTAAACACTTATTCTTTCCTCTATGCTCCCTTCATCAGATAGAGGTAATTTTTTTTTTTGTGTGTGTGTGTGTGTGTGTGTGTGTGTGTGTGTGTGTGTGTGTGCCTGGGATCGAACTCAGGGCCCTGCACTTGCTAGGTAAGCGCAAATCCCCAACCCAGATAGAGGTACCTTTTGGAGCATTATTGTTTCTTGAGATTAATAGCAAAATTCCCCAAACTATTAAAACCTTAGAGATGACTGACTATCTCTACACTGAGAACAAAAGATTTAAAACAGGCAGAGTTCCCCATCTTATGCAACAATTAAATTTTTGTGTTTTAATTTTGTTATATTTTGAAAGAAATACAATTATTATAACTATTGTGACTATGAGTGCTTCATTGAAAAATACAGTCAATATATGATCAAAAAGTTATGATTTTTCATTAATTCTCCTTTCTGCATTTTTGTATAATTTCATCATATCCAGATATCAAAATTTTTGCTTTTATTTTTAAAATACAATCAAATAAAAATAAAAATGATTTAAGAGATGTGTGATTAACAAAATCTTTTCTGGAATCTTGTTCTCTCATTAAATAATTGAGTTTTAAATTTTTGGCATTGAGTTGGGTAACTAGACTATAAAAAAATGATTCTGGACTTAATTTGATAACTATTGTTCTATTCTACTATTTTTGGGCTATTTGGAACATCAGTATTTTGCTCATATTAATGTAAAGGCCCTTTAAGGTTGATTGGCATTCTAAAATTGGAATGATTTCATTTTGACTCAGGTGAGTCTAGCTATGCCAGTGTCTCTTTCTGTTGATTCAATTGCTCGTGATGAGGGGAGAGTTTCATAAGAAGAAACAATAAGAAAGGCTGAGTAGAGCATACTTTCGTAAGTTTGTAAAATATTAGACTAATCGAGAAGTTGAACATTTTGAAAATTGTATTTCAGGGAGAGAAAGATGCTAAATATCAGTATGTAACTCGTTTTGTTGTTTCTCAATTTCTTCATGATCTGAATGAATCACTTGGTTAGGATGATAAGGGTTGGGCTCAAACTGTGAAGGAGACAGGAAACAAAGTGCTGTCTATATAATAATTTATGAACACAAACTTTTCCATTAAGTGTTAAAGACTGTACGCTTGAATGTTAACTTAAAATGAAAATGGCTAAGAGTTTTAATCTAAAAAGGGGACGATTAGCCTATATAGTTCACACCTGCCCTTGAAAGGGCTCTTTATTAATAGACAGGAACTCCAGGGTGGGTGAATTCACAATTTTTTGCGACGACATCTAGAATTGCTCCCAGTCAAGATCTGTCAACACGGATATGCAGCTGGACCACTGTGAAACACAGATTCTATACATGGCGCCCTTTCAAACGGACATAAAGATTTGCATCCACCCACTTCAGGAAACCATCTTTAATATGGCTAAACAGAAATGGTCTCTCAAGGATCTAGAAAAAAGCGAAGTGAAAATATATGAATATCAATAGAACATTGTGTTTTATTTCCCCCTCCTGGGAAATAAAACTGTAGCATTATAAATGCATCCACTGAGTAAGCCCATATATTCTTTCGTATTTTTAATGTTATTTAGCTTGAGTTTCATTCCTTAAAAAAATAGCAATATGTGCTATAAATTTTAGACATGCTCTTGCTTTCTTTTCTTTTTTCCTTGTTTTTTTTCTTGCTTTCTTAAGAAAGAAAATAACGTGTTTAAATTTACACAACACTGTGCAAGAATATTTCAGTAATTTTCTTTGTACATTCTTACTTATTTTCAGGTAAAATATTCTGAATAAGTTTATATGATTAAGATATTAATACCAAAATTAATAACCATGTCATCTATTTTGATCTTCACACGAAGAAGCCTAATACAATTGCTAATTCTTCAAAAATATATTTTTTCTGTTTCATACATTTTGCATTCTCTTCTCTTTGTAAGTACAGAAACAGGAGATACTTTTCTTCCTTGGTCATCTTTTTTTTTTTTTTTTAAACCAAGAACATGTATTGGTACATTCTACATACAATGGTCACATTCATTACATTAATTCTGTACCTATACATGATGTATCTTGGTTTCTTCCTTGGTCATCTTAATGATAATTCACAAATGCATTTTATCAGAATCCTTCTGTCACACATTTTATTCAGAAAAATGAATATAAGTTTGTTCCTATTAAATTTGTGATGTAGGATTTTCATCATCTTATCGTTGAATTTATAAATATAATTGTTCACTTCAATTACCAGTTTAATAAAGGTTTTTCTACGTGTTTCTAAGATATACAAGGACATGGTATAGAAAGATTTTATGACAACAAATTTGACCTAAAACCTATATGTGATAGACTGTTCACAAAAATAGCTACAGTCATTTCTTTTTATAGAAAAGAATATAACTTCACATACTCCTATCAAAAGGTGGAGTCTAAATCCCTATAATTTGGAAATGTAACTTCACATACTCCTATCAAAAGGTGGAGTCTAATATAACCTGGAAATATAACTTCACATACTCCTATCAAAAGGTGGAGTCTAAATCCCTATAATTTGGAAATATAACTTCACATACTCCTATCAAAAGGTGGAGTCTAAATCCCTATAATTTGGAAATATAACTTCACATACTCCTATCAAAAGGTGGAGTCTAAATCCCTATAATTTGGAAATATAACTTCACATACTCCTATCAAAAGGTGGAGTCTAAATCCCTATAATTTGAGTCTAGATTAGCATTATGAGTTACTTTTTTTTTATTGAAATCTTACTGAAATGCCACTTGAATGAGCCAGTATGACGATATGAAATGATGAGAAACACATGGCTCAGTTATCCTCATTGCTCCGGGTGATACCCAGACAAGTGCCAGACAAAAAAGCCATTTGGACAACTCGCAACATACCACAGATGCACATGGAAACACAGAATTGCTCAAAGAAACTGGTTTAACTACTGACCACTGAGTCACAAGATAAATAAATGTCCATTTTTTGAAGCTACTCTGTGCTAGGGAATTTGGGATGCAGTAGCAGAGTAAGAAGGGGTTGTAATGGCAATGAAGTCACAGTGGGTGACTGTTGATTACTACCCTCTAGGAGTTAGGGATTACCTGCAGAATGGCAGGATTAATGAGATTGGGGGGAAGTCTTCGTGAGCACGGACTTTAGTCTTCTGTCGCTTTCTGTTCCTGGTGGAATGTCTGCTCATGGGCCTTTCTAACTATGTGATTAACCAAGGTGTACTCATGTTTTGATAATTATAATGGAACCAGTGGGTTCTTGCTTTCTTCATATTTATAAAACTATGCACTTAAAAACTCTTTAATTGCCATTTTTCCTGAATTCATAGTTCAACGAAAGTGCTCCTGAAAAAAAAAATGCTTCTCACACTTGGTAATGCATGTATTTAGAAAAACTTCTGGGAAGTCTCCCTTATGCACTTCAGGGCTGAAAATGATCAAGCTTTCTTTGTTTTTTTCTGGAAATGGCTTGTTGGTCTTTTTTCAGGCACAGTTGTCTTCTCCTAGTAAGCTCCTTCTTTTGTACTTTTAGCTTCAATAGAGATGGGAGTAAATGCTCTTTGCCAATGGCAGAGTTTATTTTTACTAGAACAGCACAAGACAGGCTGGAAAATAAAAGGAATCTTATTTATCTTATGTGTACTCTAACCACAAAGGACTCAGATTCTTCTCTTACAAAAACAGAGAGAGGGGCAAGGGAGAGCGAGAAAGAGAGGGGAGGAGAGGAAAAGGAAGAGAGAAAGGAGACAGAGAAGGAGAAGGAGGAAAAGAAGAAAGCTTAGCAACTTGGAATATGAAAGTCTTTTTTTTTCTCCACTTGATTTATGGAAGCCAGAGACTTCCACTATCATATTAATAATCCAACATCAGAATCACTTCCAAAAAGTATTCCAAAAAAGAGATCCAAATGTAACACTGATCAGCATCAGTATTTTATGGCGTAAAAAAAAATATTTTTAAATATCCAACAAGATTAATATAGTAAAATATACTATGTACAACTTTTCTATAAAGAATTACAAATCCAAGAGTGGAAACTTCTTGCAACACTGTGAATACTAAACATAAAGCTACAATTTAAATTAATATGTGGGCGAGTTAATACACATACTGTCCTAAATGGATAACAGGAAACTTGTCATTTTTTTCTTAAAATCTATGTAGGAGAATAATAATCCCCTGGAAAATTCATAATTTTTCATTATTCTAGACATTGACTTGAAGGTATGGTTTGCTATCTGGTAGAGAGGGACGTACTGATACTCAGTATTTGTGAGTTTCTGTGGGAAAAATAATCTCGCTGTGACTGATTTTAAGCAGTCAGTGTGCTATGAACAAGGAATCAGGGATAGAGATGGCTAATTATCTGTCGCAAGCCAGTGTAAACTGACTGCACCCAACACAGCCCATTGGTTTAAAGATTGAACTGACTTCCTTTGAATAATCTAGCAATAGAGAAATTATGCAAGGACTATAATCTTCAGTAAAATTGTGACCCAGAAAGAAATAGCAACCCAGTGGCCCATTATGTTCATTGCCTATTTATACTTTGATTCTACAACTTAGCACACAAACATTTATTCTGAAATTTTTATACATACACTGGCCCCATTTATTTTTCAAAGTCAACTATATATTATTCATATAGTTGAAAAGGCTAATAGAAATTAATTGCTTCAGAAATCATCACTGATCTTATAGTATCAGATAATGGAAATGCAAAAATGGTTTGTGAAATAGACTTTCAACTTAGTTTGCACAGGAAATATCCATTGAAAAACAATGAGCTGCAGTATTTAAAATTTAAAATACTTAATGAACCAGAGACATAAGTTAGTATTTGAAGAAACAAGTCAGCAGTACTAAATTCTCAACAACAGTATAGTTTTTCTTTGCACATTTCTCTGTTTATGTGCATAGGGGTGTAAAGTGTGAATCTATCGCCTTCATAATAATAAAGATAACTCTTCTTAAGTGAATTTTTTGGTCTGTTTGTTTCTTTTGATGCCAGGGATCAAACTCAGGACCTTGCACCTTCCTAGGCAAGCACTCTAACCACTGAGCTACAACCCCAGCCCCTCTTAAGTGAATTGTAGGGGTATATTTTTGTCTGGAATTTTCTTGATTTCATCACATTTTAAAATTTATTTGTACAAGATTGTTTCTGAATTTCCTTCCTTCCTTCCTTCCTTCCTTCCTTCCTTCCTTCCTTCCTCCCTTTCTTTCTTTCTTTCTTTCTTTCTTTCTTTCTTTCCTTCTTTCTTTCTTTCTTTTTTTCCTTCTTCCTTCCTTTCTTTCTTTTCTTCTTTCTTTCTTTCTTTTTTTCCTTCTTCCTTCCTTTCTTTCTTTTCTTCTTTCTTTCTTTCTTTTTTTCCTTCTTCCTTCCTTTCTTTCTTTCTTTTCAGAGTTTCAGTAAGTTGACCTGACTGGGCTCAAATTTGCAGTCCTCCTGCCCCGTCTCCCAGAATGCTAGAGTTACAGGAAAATGCCATCACGACTGACTTGATTTTCACATCATATAAATTTTTAGATACCTATTTTTGTTTTATCATTCATTTTAATGCCTGCTTATTTTCGTCTCATTCCTTTTTTTGTTATACTATCAATACTGCAGAGATGTACATATTTAATCAGTCCTTTCAAATGATATATGTGCTTCATTGTATTAACTTGAAATACTCTAAGTGTTCCAGTTTATTAATTTTTACTTATATTTTTATTCATTTAGCAATGTCTTTTGTGAATTTTCTTAAAATATTAGTTTTATTTAACCCTGTCTCCCTTGTGCATTATTAATTACTGCCTGACAAAATACACTGTTACGTAAGATCTCCTTTTAACTTTAGGGTTTTTGTTCTATAAATTCAAATGGCATCAGATTTTACCAGCTGTATGCAATGAATAAATATACTGTTGTATAATACTCTAAATTAATACTGAAATGTTACAGACTACATATTTGGAATTATTCTCATTCACATTATGACTTATTAAGGAGTATATCTCTTGTTGCTCTATTTCTGTTCCCACTTAACTCATCACCCCTAACCTAATTGTCCTGTCACCATGGAAGAGACCAGAATGAGGAAGTAAATTCAGCAGGGAGACTACTCAAGTCTAACTTTATTATTGAAAACAATGTGCCGTCTCTTCTTTGGCCTGGTGCTATTTAATGAGAGCAACTCATTTCCAGACCAGAAATCATTACAGATCGTGAAGGTGAAAATGTCATGCATCCTAAAAACTAGACTAGAGGCCAAAGAAAATAAAACTAAAATTGCGGAGTCACTATTTACCTGAACGTAGAATAAAATATGAACAATAAAATAAAAAGCCTTAAAAATAAAGTAAGGAATTCTCCCAATTGCTATATTCAAAATCGGTATTGGTAACATGATTAATTTGTACAACGTAGGAATAAACTGGCATATGATGAAGTATCCAGAATGGCAGTTTGGGTTTGCGATAGGCTGACACTTTGAAGAAGACATTACTATTAGCCAAAGGGCTTCAGAAAACGCCTCCTAGATTAGCATCTCTTGTAAATGAGGCTACTACATACCCTGTCTGTGGACTTTTTCTTTGTCCATCCTCCTTCTTTAGGAACAGGGTCAGACCTGAGTACCGATCTTTTTAGAAGCTTACCATGTGCCACAATACTGATGGTACCTCTTTTCAGTTGTGAGTCCAAATATGGCAGGAGGAGTGGTTTCTATTCTCTTTGTTTCCAGTTCTTCATGTATTGAAGCTAAAACACTTTTGGTTTAAATTTTCCGTATTTACCTCTCTATTTATTCCCAAAATATGCACAAATAAGATCTTAAATTCATTTTATATCTCTAACTTTTGCCCTTCTCTCTCTCTCTGGCCATTTCACACACACACACACACACACACACACACACACACACACACACACACTTGGGCACACACTACTCACCTGGACATCAGTAACACTCATCCCACTTCATCTCATTTGATGGCAAACTTCAAAACCTTGTATGACATCTCCAGACCAGAGATTTGTCCTTGATAGACATGGGGATGTCTATTTCAACAGCTAACATTTGGCCATAAACGAAGAGTATTTTTAGAAGAAAATACTTAAAATATGCACTAGAGAACTTCAAGGGACAGTGTAATAATTTTTTTTTATTTAGCATACAAAACTTGCTATTCAAGTAGGTGTATCTGAGACTATCCAAGATATAATCAATCCCCTGTGGAGGATCAGCTGTAATTACCACTTAATTGTCTGATTACTTAGTTTTCTCTTGTGCTCATTCCCGGTACATATAAAACTTCAACCTTATTTTACTAAGATCGTAAAGGAAATGCTACATCTAATACATGTCTTCCTTTAAAAACTTCAGAGTCTGAGTCGTGTAACACGTTTCACCCATTATTGTTATCTGTGGGGGAAGGAAAGGCCTGTAATTCTTCTCTCAGAAGACCTGGCTGGAAGCACAACGTGGTGAAGTTAAATTAGCGAGACAACGTCAGCCTCTCTTGAGAAAAAGAGGCCAAATAGAGAACACACTCCTAGACTGGTTTAAATCCTCAAGGTTTAGGTTAACAGAAAGCTTAATATTTTGAACTAGAGATTCCAACTATAGCAGGCCACTGCAGCAAGTATTTAATTTTCTTTTGCATGAGCTATGCCTGTCTCATCCTGAGAGTCTTGTTTCTACTTTGTTTTTTTCCTTTTCCCCATTTTTTTCGATATTTACCTAGACCAGCTTACTGCCCAATTTGCTCTTGTGTTTCTTTTAAAGAAATGTTTACATCTTTCATGTGGATCACACCAAAGAAATGCTAAATCATGCATTCGTTCTTACATCAAGAACCATGTTAAAATGTATTTTAACCTATACCACTGTAAGTTAAAAATCCACTTTGGGGAAAATAAAACACTTAAATATAAGATTTACAATAAAGAATTAAAGCTTTCTATGCACTCGATGTGATAGAAATTCAAGTTAATGAAAAATATGAAGTTCATTTTCTGATTCCGCTAAGGTAATACTAAATCAAAGTTCTAATTAAAAATAAATCTCAGTTAAAAAATCACAGGTTGCTTCTAGTTCTATAATTAGCATGGAAAAATAACACTTAGCAGTATCAAAATACTACTGATTGAATGATTTTATGTAACTACCATATCATCATAAGCAAGAGGTAGGATAAAAATAGAGGTTTACAAACTATTGTGCCGTGTAGTTTTCTAAGCAACGAGGATTTTATACATTTTGATGAAAATACCTACTCCACAGTGAATCATTAATTAAAATAAAATTATTGATATATTTTTTCAATTATTTTTATAACTCAGTATACATTTAGGAAAACACACATGACATAGACATGCTTACAAACCTGTAAAACGTTCCTGTAACACACCAGTAACTGAATTTCTTTTGCAACATTCTTTGTGTAAATTAAAAGCAGTGGACTAGTGTGACCTGTATTCTGACTGTAAATACACGTTTCTTGCATTTAGGTCTGCCATGTTTCTCTCACTCTAGCATCTATCTTTTGTTTTTTAAACTGACTTTTGAATTTAAAGAAATGCAAAAATAAATCATTTAATAGAACAAAAACATTCTTCATACAGGGAAAATTGTGCACATTTATGCAAAACAGAATAAAATACCTGATGAACCTGCTAATATAATTACATAGTAGTCATATAACCGAACTCTTGTCAAATATGTCAGGCATCAATCATTACATAGTCATCCATCAAGTAAGAAATGGTCACATTTAATTGAAGAAAACATTTTTCAGAAAACTTCACTCTATAGTCCTGTAACTTTAATACTTAATATAATATGTCATTATCTGATACATTTCATAATGATATATTTGGTCCTCATCAGATATAATTTAATTTCAAAAGTATTTTAAATTAATCATTTTAATCAGTATCTTATTTTCAGAAAATCTTACTTTTTCAGTAATATTTATTCTAAACAAATGGCTATCTATAAACATTTTAAAACCTTTTATTTTTAATGCACTGGAGGGAATTGTTTAGAAAATATTTTTGACTCAGCAGTTATAAAAAAGATAAATTATTTACCATAATATTTTGAGAACCAGTCTTGCAAATTCATAAGTTCATTTTCTTATCTTTGCATTTTCCTTATTTGTTAAGTAGTTTTCTAACATAATAATGACAAACTCCCTGTGAACTTGAACCTAACTTCAAAGGATCAACCATTTTTACAAGGCCAATAACTCAGTGGCATGAGTCAAGTCTTACATCAATACTCCTTTCCTTTTTCAGTCATATGTTACGGTAGAAACATTCAGGGAAATTTCTAGGCTTAAACAATACACCAAATGAGATAGAAATAAAAGCGCTCTCCCTGGCACTCTTCGACTTTAAAACTGATTAACAGCGATCTAGATGTGCTTATTTTATTGCCACATAAAACATTGAGGAGATTGAACCAGCGGAGACTAGACAGTAAGAAATAAGGCTGAGGTTTGGAAGACGTCGATGTCAGAAAAAAACTATAATGAAAACAGCTGGGGGAAGGTCACCCTCAGGGCCACAAGTTGGGCCTCAGGTCGCAGTCCTGGGAGGGCTGTCTGGCGTGGTCCGGGAGACACACTTTCACCACAAAGGCAAATTATTTGAGTCATTACTGACAGTGTGATTTTAAAGGTGACAGAAAGAAACCACTATTCTCCAAAACATCTCAATTTGCTATTTTAGACCTGGAGTCAATTTTAGATTTCATTCCATGAAATTTTTAAAAACATTAAAAGGAATGTAATGGTTAAAGTTAGGCAAAATGAGAATATACCTATTATCTCACATAATTTTTTGTATTGTTTTTTGCCCTTTATACATATTTCCACTTAATATAATGTATCTTAAGCGCTTGCATTCATTCCAAGTATTTATTTTGTGCCTATATGTCCTATTTAGGGAACTAAAATCATCAGCAAAACATGAGCAACACTGCCCCAGAATAAGTTATAATCTAATGAGAAATATAAACAGTAAGGAAGTGGTAACATATTTTATTAGTTGCCCAATTGTTAAAGCATCATGATGAGTACTCCACATGGCCCCACCTTTCAAAATAACCACATATTACATCATATCTGAAATATACAGTAGTTATACCTTCAGTCCATATCACCAATTATAGATTTATTTTTAAAACAACAAGGAAACTAAGACCCGTGGGTTATAGTAGGTAGAGATGAAGGCAGACTTGCATGACAGTTTCCTCGCTATTAGAGTGTCAATATACCAGGGTTGGGGGTGAAGATATTGCTAAGTCCTGTTCTGGCCATTGTGTAATAACACAGTCTGAACTGAGTGGGAAAGAAGGGGGATCCCCAGTGTGTGCATGGAAAGAGGGAAAAGGCTGAGATCCTGTGAGGGCAGAGAATTGTGGAACACAGCGAGAAACTGTAGACATATTTTACCCACTACACAGCATCTTGCAGGTCCAAACCCGCACTTTGAAAGGACTCGTTTCTATTTTTTAGGGCTATCTAGTAAAATGAGTCATCTTAAAAGGAATTGTAAAAAGCACTACGAGTTCTTCTATATGCGTTACTGGGGAGAGTGGGAGTGTGTGTGAAGGAATCTAATGTGTGAATGATAAAAGCTGTCATTATAGGCTACCCCTTTCATCTATATTTTCTCACTAAACCTCCAATATAACTGTATTGCTTGGGAACATCTATCCTTATTTTATAGAAAACCAAAATGAGATGAAAGATAAAGAAATTCATACAAGATAAGAAAGAATAAAAATGTACACCCTGTATGTCTTATTTTTCTGCACCTGAGACCAAAAATATCAATGAAAAGTACATGTAAATTATCTTTAGGCCAATTGACAACCATTACACTTTTCTTTCTATAATAAGGCAGGACGATAATAGCCAAGATCCCTTCGGGGAAATCAGGCACAACAGAGCTTCTCCTGGGAAACAGCTGCCTGCAGTCTTCCACTTTTGTTCTCTTTTATGCTGTGTCAGCAACAGCCTTCAGGTGGATCTTCTACACCCAGAACCATGCTAAGGCAGTTCAGCTGGGCATTCCTGCTCAAGCGCAATTGCTCAACAGCTTTCATCTCCCAACTCCAGCTTTCACAAGGATGTACTAAAGTCTCTTCCGTATGGTGTGAAGCATATTATATTTAATATATAAGCCTATCATATTCCATCTCAGAGATTTCTGTGTTATTTCCAACTATTACTAGACAGAACTTCATTAAACAGTTTGTAAATTGCAGCTAAGTCTTTTATTGAGCACTCAAAACTAAAGGTCATGTGTAACGAAGGCTGACGTGCACATTGTTCAAGTTCTTCATGCTTCTTGGCATGGTGTATGACCCTGTAGTGGAAAAGGAGAAATAGGAATTATTTATGGTGAAAATGGGGGTATGATTTTGTAACTACTGTGCAGAGCTTATTTTAGTAGAAATTCTGTGGTTTTCATGGGACAAATGGGGAGGGATATCAAAATGTAAGGTAAAGGATCCAGATTCTCACACATGTACAGATCTTGCATAACTAATAGTTTCCAACAATTCAAAATAAATTTAGATAATTTATTTTAAAATAAAAAGAGATGCAGTTAAAAATTGTCAGAAGCAGAAGTAAAATCAATTTTACACTAGGAACATTTTAGATATATAAAGATAGTTTTTAATAGCTTTAAAACAGCTGCTATTTATTTAGTGTATGTGTTGTTTTATTGTTCTGTTCAAATACAAACTGACAACACACACACAGAGTTTTAAGGCTTTAGGCAATTTTTTTTGCATCTCGTCATCGTCTTCCTCAACTTCCCTAAACATGATTTTGAACATAAGCTCTTCAAAAATGGGTGATTTCTGGAGCAAACCTCTAGAAAAAACACCTGGATTTGTTATATTTTTCAATAGGCCTAGTAACCCATTATTTGGCGGGAACACCATCAATCCTGTAGAGTTTAACTCCAAATGTCAATCCAGTTGCCTGCAACGTGGAGCAAATAATCCGAGTGCACCCCGTAGAGCTCTCCATGGTGCTGCCTCAGATCCTCGCTTCTGCTTTCTCTCTGGTCAGGGGATGGACCCTGGCATTCGTCTGGCATCCAGGAGATGTCTGGAATCCTCAGCCTTAATCCAACAGTTACAACCAATCCACTATGTTTCCCTGAATTCCAATTTTATTCATCTGGAGCATAAGTTATCTTCGAATATCTCCTGTATCTTTATGGAACCTATTACATAAATAATCTGTGAAGGATGCTCTACTAAAATTTTTAGACGATGACTATAAATAAGATAGGAAATATATCCTTGATAAATATATATAACAACAATACCTTGTCATATACAGTAATATATCCAAATCAGTTATTACATTTAAGTGAAAGTGACACTACTAATTTTAATGGGGCAATATCAACATGAAAATATGTAAAGGCAAATATATATGATAGAAAGTTTTGAAATGGTAGAAAATTGTGTGGTCAGGTAGTAAGAATTACCATTAAATATTGAGTTTTTTTATGTTTTTATTTTTAGCACTTTTAGCATTTTATGATAAAGCAGTAAATCTTAAACAAAAATCACACAATTATGTAAAATCTGCACTGGACCTGATAGAGAAAAGCTAGGTGATATTTTGATAACATATGCAGAATTCCATTTTTCTATGTAATCTGATCATGTCTTGTAAAATCTTAGAACATATCATCAAAATAATGGCAAATAAATCACTCACCATTTTAAAAACTGGAATCAAGAGCTTATAGCAATAAATGTTGCTCACATACAAGTTTCTCCCAATCTTTTTGACCAAAAGCTGCCTCTGATCTTAAAGCTCACTGATACATGAGTTTCCGCAGACTACCAGGACAAAACAACACACATGGTGTGGCTCATGCCACGGAGACCAGCATGTGGCCCGTGTGCCACATTCAGCCCAAGTCAGCTGAAATGCAAAATCATAAGACTGTGAACTTTATTATTTAGTGATTTTTCTCTAGCAACTGATGAAATGATAGTATTTCATCCTACATACATATGTGTGTGCCTACGAAGACAGTCATTTATTGTTACTGAACAGATCTGTAAGTTTTATTTACTTTATGTGCAGCCCAAGACAATTTCTCTTTACTCAGTGCTGCCCAGGGAAACCAAAATGATGGACGCTAATAGTCTAAAAAATAGAAATGTATTTCTCACAGTCCTGAAGGCTGGAAGTGGAAGATCAAGGTGTCTACAGGTTTAGTATGGCAGAGCCCTCTCTGCTTGACTCCTTTGTGTGGTACCTTTACATGGTCTTTCCTCTTGCAGGAGGTGTGTTCTTGGTGTCTCTGTATGTGCAAAGTTCTTATAAGGACACCAGGCCCCTGCGATGTCCTCGTATTAACTTGATCATCCCACTGAAGGCCCAACCTCCAGATACAGTCAACGACTGAGCTGCTAGAGTTTAGGGCTTCTGTCTAAGAATTTGATAGGGAGACAATTCAGCAGTAGCACCCAGGGAACAGGCAGGGGTTCAAATATTCAGTTTATACTCCAGATTCTACAATATGTCCCCACCCTCAGGTGTTTGGTATCCTCAGGAGCAAATGTTTCCTTCATAATTCACATTCTGTAACAATTCAAAATTAATTTAGATCATTTATTTTAAACTAAAACAGAGATACAGTTAAAAATCCAGAATTTTGTGCGGAACTTTACTGCCCAATGTGGAAGAGGACCTGAAGACTTCCTCTTTAGTTTATTATAACTTATTTTGAAACAATCTTTTGGTCAGTTCTCTTCTTTTTAGTGTCAGATTAATGGATTGATTGATTGATTGATTGATTGATTGATTGGTTCAAGGTACTGGGGATTGAACCCAGAGCCTTGTGCTGAGGTATATCCCTAGTCTCTTTTACTTATTTTTTTGAGAGAATCTTGCTAAGTCCCTAAACCACCTTCCTGCTTCACCTTCCTAGTGTGCTGGGATTATAGGAGTGACCCAGTCTACCTGGCTTTATTGCCACTTCCAAATTTACAGGGCCATCACCTTTGGAGCAATTGGGTTGTTATATATTAGTACATAATAAGTAGTTCCTTGGTTTTCTCCTTGCTAGCTTAGAAATTAGTTTAAGAACATGTTTTGCTGAGTCAAGAACATCTTGGCCACCTACTTTTCAGCTTCTGAAATTGGGTGGTTCTTTTTTCTCTTTCCATTATCTTTGTCTTTCGTTATTTATTCATTTTGCAAAAATTCTCACCATCTGACATTTGAGTGAGATTTCTACAGGAAATAAATATGTTCAACCTGAAATCTTTTATCAGAAGTTTTACAATTTTGATGTGAAACTATTCTACTCAAAATGGATACTATTTACAAAATTCAGATTTACTACACAGTGTCCTGGCCATATTATGTCTGTGTTTGCCTTCAGTTACAAGGTGTAATGTTTATTCATAATTGAGTCTGGTTAGTTCTCTCATTCTTTTCTGCCACCATGTTTTTGTTTGTTGGTCGGTGTTTTGTTTTTTGTTAAATTTCTACAGTTGTTAAACTTCAATCCTAAGCAGAAGTCAAAAGGAAGGTCTGTCCATTTATATTTTTTTCTTCAAAGAAATAATTATTGTCTAGTAAAATTATTTTAATTTTTCTTTATTCCTCCCCTTTTTATATTATTGATAAAGTTACTACATAATATTCTTTAAGAAATAAATTTAAATTGATAACATCCCATCTCAAGAGAGTATTGCATAAACGTTTATTGAGAATAATAATGAAATCAATAAAAATATTTTAATACTTATTTGTACTACCAGAATTATTTGCACAGTTGGGAGGGATGAAGTTCAAAGAAATTAGTAACCAACCAAATGAGCAGTCAGTATATAATGCCCACAATTTATACTCTGGGGTGCGTTTCCGTCCAGTCTGGGAAGCAGATGAACGATTGGTGAACTAATTCCACGGTTTGCTAGAATTTCTCCCCATGTGTTTTCTGACATTGTTTTCATAGGTAACTATCTGAGGGTGAGACCAGCCTAGGAATAATACACAACAGAGCACAAAATTGGCTTTTAGAACATAATTTGGTCTTAATTGAAAGCTGCCTTCTCTACAAGGTACATAATTCAATTTTGAAATTTTATATGCTCAGCTAGAAAGTCCCAATTATGAAAGCATCAGAATTATATGCTGAACAATATGAGTCAAACTCTTTTAAAAGTGCCATGGTAACTTAATTCTGAGAAAGATCATTTGTTTAGGACACAAAGTTAAATTGACTCTAGTACTAATGAAGCAAAACGATGCATGTAATGTATGTAAGATAAAAATAAGTCGCAATGACATATATCCACACACACTGCACACATTATGTATAGAGAGAGAACTTCTGCATACATTCTGCAGAGACAGACAGAGAAAATATTATTGGAGAGGCTATCAACTTGTTGAGTACCAGGATGTCAAGAAAAGGGGAAAAGGTAGTTAAGGAAGAAGTAGAAATACAGATACTCTCTTAAACTCTGCTAGCAAAGCAAACACCTAGGGGGAACCCATCAAAAACATTGCCTGGAAACAATTTGCTATTACTGACACAGGGTATTAATGTGATTTGAGCCAAGAAATTACTGGGATCTTATTTGGAAAATCATATTGAATATGGCATATTAGTTCCAAGAAGGAAAATATTTTTTGTTCTAAACTCTGAAAAGATACTTTGCTAATTTCAATTAAAATGTGTACTAGAAAGTTCTAGTTTGTATCTTATAATGAAATAATTAATATGAAAGAATTTCAATATATCTGCTCCTTCTTTTCTTTTCTACCAAAAATGTCTCTGAGGTTTTAAAATAAGAATTTCCACATGAAAATGAGAGTGTTTATAACATATTGGAACAATTTTGTTCACCTCCCTTTTCCACCCAGATTGATTCAAGGAAAGGGGCATTCGAATTTTGAAAAATCATGCTCACATTCAGATGGTTATTGAATGCTAGTCAAGGTCTGTCTAAGGACAAGGACAACTTTGGCCCTAGCAAAGACTTCTGAAAAACATCCAGGAAAATGTTCAGAAACAAATAAATGGTGTGTTATAAAATTCCCCATGATGGCACCGTGCGTCAAGTTATATAACCAGTATATATTTTCACGCTGACATTCCTGTGGCTGCATGAGAGGCAGAGAATTGAGGGGGTAGAGAAGCTTGGCATGTGGTAAGGCTGACATTTCTATCACAAGAGCAATTTTCTGTCCAAGACATTTAAGCTTCCATAAAATTAGGTCATTGATGAACTTTTCAAAATCTTTTCTAGTTCCAAAATGACGTTTCCTCTATTTAAACAAATACTGTAGCTAGAATTCATATTCTGATAGAAACTTAAATCTATTTATAGCCAGTATGCACAATTTGAAAATAGGTAACAGGCTTGAGCCATTTGTAAGTGGGAAATTGTTCAAATCTCATTTGTATGTGTTTTCAAGTGTTTCTTCTTGGGAGTAAATGAAAGGGCAAAACAAATTAAACCATCAGAAATTCCCTGTGGCTGTCAATGATTTCTTTCCCAAATTGCCACAAATACTGCCTCCCCCCATTAGGATGCAAACACTTGCTAAATTTTTCTAAAGTTAATCTTGTACTAATCTCTTAGTCAACATTCTTCATTGAATATATTCATGCTTTGCTTCATATTTGGAAAAATTGGGAAATGAGTCACTGAACAGATTTCCTATCTTTGGTAATCTCCAATTCCACACTGTCAAGGTGGGCAGCCAAGAGTAAAAAAGCAACCTCAGTAGGAAAAAATCAGCAGATGTAAGTTGCATTTTGAAAAAAATCTAACAGCAGGTTAGTAACTATCAAAAATGGATATCAAAAATTATACATGAGTATTTAAGATTACGTGACATTTGAAAAGAACAGAAATCACTGATCATTATTATTATGAAATATTTTAAGATTGTGTTTTTTTGTTTGATTCTATCAATCTCTCAAGCTTGAAAATGGCTGACATGGTGTACTATACATGAAAATTATGAAATTCAAAAACAGAAATTAAAAATCTGAGTGATTTTTGATAAAGTTCCTAGAGGACATATCTAAGCCCACTGAAAAGGCAGTGGGTAATCGTATCCAAGAAAACATGAAGTTACATTGGAAATGGGAAAAAAGGCTGAGAAACTACTAAATTTTCTTTTTAAAGTTGTAATATTTGCTCAAATTTTTAGAAAAAGTTCATGAGGCTTTTGTTCACTTCTGCGCAGGAGAAGAAGAACAGCGGCAAGCTGTAAGAAGAAAGTTCATTTCAAGGAGGAAAGTATTAAACGCTTTGTGCTTCCTGCTTTACACTCTATAGCCATAAGCAAACAATGGCCCTCAATGGTTGTGCTTCCTGCCTAAAGGGTAGAATAGCAGGGCCCACCCAGGCACAGCAAGACTATGAGTGGGAAGAGCTTCGAGTTCTTTGGAGAGATATGTTTTATAAATACTATTATTATTAAGGCTATTATTAAAGCTGAGCCCTGATTTTAGCTGATGCATTTCTGGAGGCAGTGGGTGGGCAGCAAGCGACTTTCCTGCCCTACTAGAGGCTCTTAGCATCCTCTTACTTTCTTCATACACTGAATCTCAGCTCTATTATTTTTCTTTTGTTTCCTCCCTCAAGGAGTGCTCCCTCCCGAATTCACACAGAAGGTCAATCGCCAGAGAATGAGACAATCAGGCAAGAAATCTCAAAAGAACAAATATAAGTAGCAATTTTAGCAAAAATAACTGGGTTCAGCCCATGAGAAAATGGCTTTTTCCAGAGTTTGCCTCATGCACACATTCATTACTGTACGTCTCTTCTACACAGTGCTGATGTCCTAAGGTGTCACCCTGTGAGGAGGTGAAATCTTCCTCAAGAATCTAGCAGTTTCTCAGGCTGCCTGGGGCTCCAAGGATCACCGATGGACTCCTCCTCTGTCTTAGTTTATGCATGTATAATCACATTCCTATGCAACCTCTTTGCACGCAAGGTAACCCATTGTATGGAAACACTCTTGAATTTTCCGCTTTGTATTTTTTAAAAGACATGTTTTTAAATCACATTTATTGTGTCCAAAGTGTAATGTCCTCCTACACATACTTTAATTCTGTCTTGCACATAAGAATGCTCAAAATCAGGACCCAAGTGAGTATGGATGTAAGAAAAACACGCCAATAACACTGTACTTGTTTCTCACAAGAAACTGAAATGAGAAATTCTCTACAATGTGTTCAAGATTGGTGTTGTATTTTGTCATGTTTGTCACAGGACAGTTTGTACAACTGGATTTTTTTTAAATTCAGAGAACTTGAGATAATTATTTAAAATGGTCCTCAGATCATCTTGTGCCTAATAAACTTCTAAGCCCGAACAATGCTTTTAGTCCAGAGGTGCAGGACCAAGATGGGGATTCTCTTTTAAGCATCACACATTTTGTGGCAGAATGAGGACCAAAAATCATGTTATCTGATTCAGTAAATTTTCTGTTTGATAGTTCTTCAACTATCATACTCTTAGATTTAGTGCTTTCGGGAAACGAGAGAGAATTTCCTGAATAAAAATGCAAACTTTAGTACTAAATGAGAATGACTAATTTTAATACTTGTCTTAAAGTGTTGAATACAGTAGTCACACTTTTGTTTTAGATTAATATATTTTAGGAGAAAACACATATGATGATTACTCAAATTTTGAAAATACAAAAAGATAGGAAAATAAATATGAGAAATAAAAATAAAATTAATCTCTCAAAGAGAAACCACTTTGCTTTGATATAGTTTTTTTCCAGTTGTCTCATTCTGCATTCATAGGTATGTGTGAATATATTCATATATGAATACATGAGAAAATATGGAAATGACATTGATTTGATACAGATATTGTAAAAATAGCTTTATATGTTCATTGGTTATAAGAATTTCTCCTTGGCTTTATATAATTTTAAATGCATTTTTAATTATAAAATACATCTGATGCAGTTTGACTAAATTTTCAAACCATCTTCCCTTCAATGTACCCTATTTTACATTTTTTTTCTGTTTTGAGAAGGGAAGTAACACATGCTAAGGAATAATGTACCATGAAAACTAAAGAGAAATTAATTTGTATTTGCAGAATATCTGAAATCTCCAACCTCACATTTACACTATATTTTAATGAATGTCATCATTTTTACCTAAAAAGCCTTTAAAAGAGAACTAAACCCAAGACAGAGCAGTTGTTCTTCTCATAGTTGGATAGATACAAATGACTGTAATGGAAATCTTCTGCATAGTAAGGTAACAGAATGAACTCCTTATGAAATAAGTGGGAAAACCAGAAGACAGCTAGATCAGTGCACTAATATACCAGGAAAAAGAAAGCTTTATGTGTCACTCAGATTTACATTCTGACTACAGAAAAGAAACAGAAGAATATGATATTCGTCATGTTGACAAAAAACGCTATTGAATCAACAGCATGCCGAGTATGTTGTTAGGCAGCAGAAACAAAAGAGCACGTGAAACATGCTTCCAGTTCTCAACTAATTCATATCTTAATAGAATACACCAATATCTGTATCAATGGCTATAAAGTTGTCTAATAATTGTACTGTAGAGATATGCAAAGTCTTGTGGAGTGGCAAAGGAATAATCAACTAATTCTGATACATCTTTGTAGAAAGATATAGGAAAGTTCCCAGAAGGAAATAATTGAAACTAACTATCCAAGTTGTAAAAGGTAGAAATAATATTCTCTATAAAAGCTGTTATGAATTAATACTATGTTGCATGCCGAAGGAATGAGATGATTCATTCAATCATTTACACAAAATAAAATTATAGAACATATATGGTAGAGCAGGTACTGTTCTGGACATTAAACAGAATATGTGCTTCCCTTGTGAAGTGAAAGAAAACATTCTGAGTCTAGATCTCAAAGTAAATTTGGAGCCTAGGGACTAAATCTTCAGGGGGAAACATTAACACATAAACCATAGCACTGATCATTTAAACCATAGCACTGATCAAGACCATCTCGGAATAGAAGAAAGCAGAAAAAAATGGGCAAAAAAATTGAGCCTCTACAACATGTGACAGAAAGAAAATGCAGAAGGGCTAAAAGAACTGAGATAAAAAGATATGGGTTTTTTGTACAATGGAGTACTATTCTGCCATAAAGAAGGATAACTTGAGAAATTTCTAGGTAAATGGATGCACCTTGACCACATTCTTTTTTAGTATATGTGCTGCCAAAGTGAGCACAGTGAGACCACATTCTTAAGCGAAATAAATTGGACATGCACGTTTAATGCTACATTGTTTCTCTGGTGTGAGAATCTGGAATAAGGAATAAAATTTATAATAGATATTGGGAAATGAGAAGAAAATTTTCAAATGGAAAAAGGAACAAAAGAGGAGGGGGGAAAAGAAAGAAGGGACAAGAAAAAAAATAGAAGGGGAAAAACGGAAAAAAAGCTTTTGTAAATAAGGAAGGGAAGAGGGATTGAAGGGAGTGGAGGAGAATGGGGGAAAAAAGAAGCAAGATACATCAGGTACAAGTACAAATTTCCTATGGTGAATGTTGCCATTATGTATATATCAAATTTACTAATAAAATAAAAAAAAAAACCAAGAACTAAGATGAAATGGCTACAGAGTTAGTCTGGGGAATGGTCAGGAAAACTGACAGTGAAGGGTGCCAGAGGAGTCAAGAAAAAAGCGTTTAAGAATGAAGGAGTGATCATGTGAGTATCAAGTTTAACACACACAGTGGGACAAGGACTGAGAACCTGCCATTGGCATCAGCGTGATGCTGTCCCTGGCGACTCGGACTGATTGTCAGGGGCTGGGGTTACAACGAAAACCTCTAGACAGCGCTTACTCTCACAATGAGCCATACGTTTCACAACTTCAAGTGATTTTGAAAACCTGCGCAAGATGAGAAATAACATTCGATATCAAATTTGAGAAGACAATATCATCAAAGACACTGGCAAGAGGCATTTTATGGAAATGTTGGGGAAGAAAATTTAAGTTGAAAAATGAGCCTTGTGTGCCAAATAAAAGACAGTGAAGAGTATGGAAAAAGATTTCATGGAAATTTCCTACAAAGCTAAACAAATATAAGAGGACTGAAACAAGCATGATAAGGATACCCAGGGTTTGTAGCTGTTGTTTTAATTACATTCTCATTCCCTGTTGTGTTTTGCTTTGCTTTGTTTCTCACTTTTTTCCTAATTTTGCCTTGAGCCTCGTCTAGCCTTCAAACTACAGGTTCATCAAAACAATGCTTGAAAAAACAATTCTGATAATTATTGGGACATCCATGTGCAGACAATCCCAAATACAAGGACTAAAAAATTACAATACTCTTCAACAGTCCCGATAGCAAGTTTCATAGCAATTAGAGTTGAAAACGGCTACCTTAGTCAAATCACATCTCCTCTTCATTCGGCCTCTCTCAGTAAAATCCTGCTTTGACTCAGGAATGTGTCTGATCTTCGGTTCCTCCCAAACGTGCATTAGCTGGATAAAGACTTTAACTTTTATGCGAGAAACTTCTTTTTTTTTTATCAACAGGAAAAATGGGATAGTTAAGTGGAGAGAGATTTGCTGTCCAGAGAGGCATATAAAAAAGAAAGCCATTCCTCTTTAAGTCTATTGAACACAATCCTAAAATTAGGGAAAAAGTCATGACACGTATGTAAGAGGAGTAGATTATTGCATTAGAAATGTTTGTGTTTCCTAAAAGAAATGGAATCCCATAAAAAATGGTGGAGAGTCTAAAGAAGAAAAGAGAGTTTATACATTACTAGTGGAGAAAAGTAGAAGATATTGCTGTACACCCTGCGATGTGGTAGTAAAATATAAGGAAATTATTTTTTCATGGCTTCTATTTATTCAAAGAAATAAGACCAATCACATTGGTATAAGGAGAAAAGAGGAGAGTGTTAGTATTTTAAGGAGAGAAGAAAAGGTATGATATGTTATCTTCTATATCATTGATCTCTACTCATAATATATTTGGTTAAGGTCCTATAGTCTGAGCTTGTGAACTTCTAGGACATGTGATAAGATTAAAAGGCAATGCTAGAGCTCAATTCGAGATGATATGCTGTGGAAACAACTTAGGTACAGATGGCAAACAGCAATTCGAGTGTTATTTTCTAAGCAGTGTGCTTATGAAAATTTTAAACAAGTGGCAGTTAAGAATGATTTTGTTATAAACGTGCTAATTTATGATACTTTCATAATAAGAATTTTTGAAACATAATCAATTTGCTCTATAAGACATCAGGGACTATCACTATAAGGACAAAAAGGCAATGATCTGTGTGAACATAGACCTAATAATTACTTCTTTGAAGCTGGCTTCATCATAATTTTTAACCAAATGAACTACCTTGACTCATAAATTACATATTTCCTCATATAGTGCCTTAAAAACCATTTAAAATATGAATACTTAAAAACATTAGGTTCTGTATTTTCCAGGAATTATGTTTCAAAATACCATGACTTTTTGATTAAAAAAAAAAAAGCAGATACTAATTCTTGAGAATTTAGGAAATACAGCAATTTACAATGAAGAAAATGAAAGTCCGGAATCTTAAGACACAGATGTAATTATTTTAATAATTATGGCCTGGATCATTATATACATATATTATCATTTATTTATTTGTTTATATACAGCAGATGCATACTGCATTGGTAATGGAGTTTGCTAATAAAAACTGGAGAAATGAGAGTGTTGGCTACACAGTTATGAACTAAGAACAAATACTTTGGAAAACTGCAACAAATTACACATATGAAAGGATGTAAAATTATGAAAACAGAATCCAAAGTCTTAAAAGATTTTACAATGATACCCTGGAATGTAGTGTAACTGCCCACCTTCTGCCACTTTATGTGTCCTGCATGTCCTAGTCCCAAATCAGGTAGGAGCCTCAATTCTCTCTGGATCATAGCAAAATATGGACTGTATTACTTTGGACATCCTTGGAACAAATAGAATCAGGTCATGCCAGCCATGTGGCAGCATTTTGAAAGCTTGATGTGAGTTCTTTCAACAGTGGAGCATGTTCTTGTGGCATCACAAGGTTTTCTGAGTCAGGAGATGCACACAAACGGGGCCAAAGTTTTGATCTTTTGAAGAATTTTTAATAATTAAAGTATTATATGTAAAAAAGGAGCAAATGGAATTTTAAACATATCATCTGAAACTATCTTCTCTCTTTAAAAAGTAATTCCTGAATCCACAGGGTTTCATCGAAAGAGATTATCAAAATCGCTAATCCTCATGGTAAGTTTGTTCATGTCTAAAATACTCAGACAAAAATACCATTTAAGCATTCCTGTATTTTTTGGCCTTAGGTTAAAACCTGGTATTATAATAAAGGAATCTATTTTTCTTGTGGTTTCACCCCCACAGATCCCTCATGCCACACCTGACTTGTCAGAATCACAACCTCATCGAGTACAGAGAGAGTAAGAACAACATCTGCCCGGAAAAACTGAGTCAGAAAGAGATGTGTGAGAGTGAAATAAAAATTTCCACTTCCTCGTCTCTTGCTTCAATGCCACTGCAAACTGTGATAACCAGGAATGAAGAAAATTAAGAATTCCAAAATTATTAAAAACAGTTGTATTTCCTAGTAATAAATTCTGGACATAAGCTTGGGCCTCATCAGGATTGACCTAATTCAAATGAGATAGATCTGCTGAAGAGTATTAACCTTAGTGATTGGCCAGCCACAGAAGTTTGTGACTTTTCCAAAGATGTGGGAATATCCAAAAATCAAACCACCGGAAAGTTAGGTTATAGTAGACCCTAAAAGTGTGTTGAAATTTTATCTAAATTTTAGCAGAAACCAAGGATAGTGATTTTTCAGGAGTAGAAACCAGACCCTAGGAGTAAGGTAAGAACTTACTTCTTCAAACCACTAAAAGTATTAGTTAAGTCTATGGCTATAGAGGGCTTATGTGATATACAGGAACTCTTTTAAGCAAGACAGATAGAAACAAGAGTTTTAGAGAAAGATTAAGTCTTGGTAAAATTTAAGAAGTTGAGATTTAATAGAAAATTGTCTACTCATAAACCAATGAATTCTAAACTAAATAAATGTTTTAAAAATTTAAATCTTTACCTGAAAATTAAATCATATATTAATAATCCTTGAATAAAAAAGAAAATAAAATGTGACATCTTAACATATGTAAGCATCAATTAAAAGAATAAATAATAGTTCATACTCAATATCAAAACCTGTGGGAAAAATAGCAATCAGATTTAAGTATTAGAGAAAAATAGAAAAAGAATATAAAAGAGCAAAAATTAAGAAGAGAAAATTGGTAGATAAGAGTTGGAATACATAGAAAAAGAAAACAAAATTTTTCAATATTTGATTTAAATATTTAATACTATATACCTAAATCTTTTTTTTTTTTTTTTTTTTTTTGTGCTGGGGATTGAACTCAGGGCCTTGTGCTTGCAAGGCAAGCACTCTAACCACTGAACTAAATCTCCAGCTCCTATCTTTTAAGAATATAATTAAAAAGAATAGAAAGCAAAATAAACAAGTCTGTAAGTATTTTTAAAACCATAACACAATACTGGCAAAATTAATAGAATGAAAGGCAAACACCATTGAAATCCTATTTGAATATCTAAAGAGAATAGAGAATCTCCTAGCACTGTACAAATTAACAAAATTAACTCAGGAAATAAAAAGAGTTTAATACGTCAATTTCTATAAAATATTTGGAAAGGTGATTGAAGTTTTAAACAAGGAAGGAAATGAAGACAAGGTATGTTCACAACTGAACTTTATTCAATTTTTAGATAACAGATCATCACCATAATTCTTAAACTCTTCTACTCTAAGGCAAATGGAAAGCTCTGCAATTTGTTTTACAAAGCCAACTTATATTGAGAATCAAAATCTATTAAATCAAAACACTACTTATCCCTATGTCTTTCATGAGTAAACTGGCAGAGATTATTTTTGAAAAACTCAAATACAGTGCTGCAAATTGTCCACAGACTACTACCATCAGGGAAGAAAGAGCAAATTTCAGAAACATAAGTGAGTGAAAGAAGAAACTGATCAATACAATGTATTAAATACATCACCTAAAAATAAGAAAAAAAATGACTATATGGATGTCAAAGAGAATTCATTAAAATCCAGCAGTATTTCCCAGTAAAAAGCAAAAAACAAGAAACCTATGTAAATATGACTAAAGCTACTGACTAAAATATGTTAATGATGAGACACTCAAAATACTGTTGTAAAAAATCAAGAATTGAGCAGGAATAATTCTTGCTTATCATTAATATTATTTAACACTCTCTTTGTCTAGCAAAAGTAAAAAGTCAAGGAAAGTAAAATAAGTAGAATGAACTCTAGAAAAGAAAAAAATAAATAAAAGCCACTCTTTTAATTAAAATGCATTTATACGCATGCACACTTTTTAAAAAATACATAGTCTATGAGTGTCTAGGAAGAATACAAACCAATATACGAAAACACTAAATTAATAAATGAATACTTGACCCTACAGGTATAAAGGACACTCCATCTTTTAACTCCTTTCTTTTATCTGGATCATCTAGAGATGGAACATTTAAAGGTGAGAGAGATAAAATGTTAGTTTTTAATTTCATTTGTACATTAATTTAAACAACAAGGATACATTCACTGTCCTCTGAGTTGAGAGCGACCCGGAAGCAGATTTCCTACTCCAAGCCTTAGCACACAGCAGAAATCCCTTCCTGAGTCAGGGGAAGACCGAAGAGCCTGTGGTGAGACCTCCCTGGCTACAGCTCCACACTTCCCAGAAGCATGTTACACACTGATCTGTGTCTTCCAAAACCTCCATCTATGAGCTTCAGCTTTATTCTCTGAAAAGCCTCGAAACATATGCTTTAAACAGCTGTCCATTTTCCTTCCTTCACTGACATTTAGTCTGGTATCAAATCAGACTATATGTTCGACAACCCTCAGAAGGAAAATGAGTGTTACTGCTGTGTTTGCTCATTGTTTGTATCACTTGTGAAGAAACGGATGTTGGTGCAGAGCTCTATAATTGTGGGCCGACTCTACATGTTTGACAGATGGAACCATTGTCTGCGAGCCTTCCACAATTGCCTCTTCAGTTTGCGCTATTCCGTCGTGCGTTAGAAGCGTGGCTGACTGAGGTAAATTTGAAAATCTTAGCCCATCTGATTCACTAAGTCTTCACCGTAAGGCCCAACTCTAGCTTTTAGATATTCTGTTCTTTGTGCTTTGCCAAATTGGAGGTGGCGGTGAAAAATCAAGAGTTCCAAATCATATTAAGAAAGAAGTAGAATTTGAATTTAAAAAACATGCCTTATTGATGGTGATGACGTATTTTGCACATTGGTCCCCTAGAAGAGTAGAATGATGACCAAACTCAGTTACAACAGAATCAGCAAGTAATGCAAAAGGCGTAAAAGAGATCAAGGAAGAAGTAAGCAGAAGTAGTGTACCACCGCGATCTTAGAAGACTATTTGCCTAGTGATGTCATAGCAATCCTGGTTGTGTAAACCCCTTTGACATTTTCATACAATGACAATAGGCTTACTGACATTTCTCAGAATTCACCCTACTGTTAACTGACAGACTTGAGTATTCATTTAAGAGAAATTTAAGTTTACACACAATCTTCTACAAAGATCTGGCTGTGGCCTTTCATGTGTCATTTCTGAGTAATCACTTTGAGTCTACTATCCAAGTGTTTTTGAAGCATTTGAAACACAAGTACTGAGAGTTAGAATTCGTATCCAGAGGAGAGGCCCATGATATTAGAAACTGTGGCATAATAAGACGTGCTTGAAGAGGATTGTGTACCCTGGAGAAAAGTGAGTTGTGTATGTGACATGTACTAGATGCTCAAAAAGTTTTTGCTGAATGAAGGAACAAATTGGTTTCAAATAATTTATTTAAGGGAGTATTAGTTCTACATTGCTAGAAAGAATTACTAGTGGAAGACAGATTTTAATTCAAATTACAAAAAGAAGAAAAGAGTACTTTCAATGTTAGAAGTATTCAGCAATGAAATTAGTTGCCTTGAAACAAGTTTATAATTGCACACTAATTTCATTTTACTGGCCTGATGATTTCTGCCAAGAAAAAAATCAAAAAATATAGAGGTCTACCCTGCCAAACATTGCAGATAAGTGAAGTTAAATAATAACAAAAACTGTCTATTGAATTTAGAAACTCAGCAGTCATCATACATCTTTATTAGAACATTGCAATATGTAATTTTAGCGAGAGTTCTTCACTGGACATGAATCAATCTGAAATAATCACAGTGTCCTTCATTTTGAGTAAAGTATACCTTTAAAAAATATTTATTCCGTATTGTAAGGGATCTCTTGGTGAAAGACTTTAAATAATGCATTTACAATCAAGGGGATGCAATTAACAGTGACATTGACAGTTTGCACTATATTTATGCCATAAGTCAGGATCTTCACTTTATATTCAAAAATGTATTAAATTCCTGCTTTCCAATGCAGTCAAATCTGCCATTTTAAAAATATAAAACTTGTATCAATTTGCCAAAGGTCAAATAGTAATAGCCTAATAATACTAGTGAACATATATCACGTTTTTACACTACGTTAGGTATTCTTTTAAGTAATTTACATGTACCTGTTTATTTAATGCTCATAAAACTCCAGTCAAAGAGAACTCTTATAATAATTATTATACTGACAGAGAAACTAAGGCACATGCAGCTAATACTTGCCTAAATTCAATGGGCTAGTGTGATTGCAAGACTAGGATTAAAACTCAGGCAGCCTGATCTCAAACTCCAGGCTCTTACATAGTTACCTCACTGCCTCTCACAGAAGAAAGGGGTCGCCAAGTTATAATTTAAACTCAGGTCTTTTATCCCCAGCCAGCTTGTATTTCTCCTACTTCTAAAGTGTTCAAAAATTCCCTAATTTATAGTAGAGAAAGAAAAAGGAATATAATTTATATAAATAGGTTAAAAGGAAAAGAAGTGCCTGAAATTTATGAAGGAGCCAAGGCAAGCTAAGAGTTTTGTCCGGGATTTGAGCAAAAGAGAGACAAACAAACAGAAAAAACAAAGGGACAAGCTTTTGATTTATTTGATTTATTTCTTTGGCATCAACCTCATCACCAATATGTTGCACTAAACTTTACCAGAAAGTTTGCTTAAATATCAAAGTAATATGATAGGTATCAAAGTAATATGATAGATCAAAGTAACGTGATAAAACACTATCTAAATGAAATCTGTGGTTTCATATGAACTCTGCTCGTTTATCATCTTTTGACCTAATTCTTTCACTTGGAAACTGCCTCTGCATTTAGAATAATTGGTGACATGTTGGGAGTTCATCACTAAATGCCAGCCTCCTCTCAAGAAACACAGTATTTTTGCTAAAAGAAACTCTATGCACATTATAAATGAACACAAAGGTCTTAAAAAGTTAAAAATATTTCTTCTCTATCAAGAAAAATGTTCCTAGATTAAATAAGAGAAATACTTTTAAGTAAATGGAATAATATATAACCATATAGAAATTTAATTTTTTTAGTTTGCCTTTTCCACTGGACTATGGACTCTTCATGGAGAGAAACTTTGTTCTGTTTACTTTTATGCACTTTTGATGAAAAGGAAACAAATTAGAACTGCATTCAGAAAACTCTTTCTGTCCATAGCCGTTAGGTATGACCATAGACCAGACACAAGCAGAATGTTAGAAATGTTGCTACATGTTTGTTTGTAAACTGTAAAAATCAATAAATTTAGATACAAGTAGACCACTATCTATTTACAAGCTTAAGTGTTATCCAAAGACAATGAATGGCAAAACATTAATTAATATTCCTCTTTGTTTAGAAAATTGTGACTAACAACAAAAACAATAACACAAACAGCAATAAAAAATCACTTAATGGGCTCCCATTTCATCAGGATGTTCCAAGAGAATTATAAAAATATGCTCTATGTCTTCTAGGGGCTTACAATTTATCATGAGTAACAACTTAAAAGAAAATAAAGATCTACTAAAATAACAGAGTAACACACACACACACACACACACTCCTTGAGCTTTGTGTCCAAACAAACTTGATTCAATCATCCTTTAGTCTCATGAGTTTTTAATTTAAGGTGAAAATAAAATACTCACATTTAAGTTATGACAGATTTTTAAATTCATGATCACAGAAGTACTCCTGGGTGCCTGATAAGTATTTAGGAAATGAAGGAGCTAATATATAATTTATTTTTTATAAATTCTTAAATTGATTCAAATCCATTTTTATCCAGTTGAAGGTACTAAAATTTTCTTTCTAGAATACCATTACATAGGAGAGATTGTCTCATGAATTTGAATAAAAAGAAAACCTGTAAATGATACCAGGAAGCTGTTTGCATATGTGTGACATGATGCATCTCTTTCCATTTGAGGAACTTAGCTGGTGGGTGTTACACTACATGCAATTTACATGGCCCTGCCATCTAGGAAGTGTAGCCTCTTCATGATTTTTAAGGTTTCCCATTTCAATAACCATTAGTTCTAAGATAGAAGCCTTTCCAATCTGTTTGCCAATTTCTCTCTTCTGATACTGTCTAAAATTATTTTGCAAAATGTCTTTGTTCTAAACAAATTGTGCTTCATATGTCTAAATTTCCTTCTCAAATACCATTCTGCCTACACAGTCTGTCCTTATGAATTTTTATTGCAAATTCATAATGGGATAGTACAGGACATATTGAGCAGAAATCAGAATGTTAGTATGCGTTTCTATTAAATATTTCCCACAGTGCCTCAAATCATCTTTAATATCATGAGACTCCAACAGTATTATAATTATAGAAAACAGAGGATAGATGGTTATATAATTATACTGCTTTAAGTGAGCTATACTTTCACATTTATCTGTAAGATTAGAATTTATTTTAAAATAATCAAGGATACATGAAATAACCCGTTTTGTGAATAAACATTTCAAAAACTGAGTTAGCTATTAGAAATCTCACTTTTCCCCAGATACCTGTTTATTTATGAAACATTTTAGTTTTTCCTTTAAGAACTAATCCTCCAGAGTTGATAATTTTTCAGTAAAAAAAATTCTACTCTGGGGTTCCTTTTTTTCTTCCCATATTCCTACTGTGATCTTTATGCATTTCTATTTCTTGTTGAGACAATGATCCCAATTTTATTGGCGAAGAAGGAGAAAAGAGGGGGATGGGGTGCATTAAGCTACTATTTCTTTTGTTTTCTTTTAATCACAATTTCTTTCGCATTCAGAAACATTTGAATTGTCATACACAGTACCATAATTGCATCACTTTGTAAAACTATGGAACTAAATAGCAAAGACATAAGGAATGGGGCCATCTAAATGCCAATTTGGACAATTTTAAGGATTTAATTTTTTTTCATTGAATAAGATCAATTATATCTATTTATCACTAGAATTATGATGTTTTAAACTAAAAGGTTTTTCCTTGTTTAGAGAAACAATAAGTGCTGGACTTCATGGTTATTTTCTTTAAATAACTCTAGTTGCTTTATACGTATTATAGATGAATTATTTCTAAGAAATGAAATTCTTGTAAGTGAGAGAAGAAAACTGAGCAGAAAACTTATTCAACAGAACTGTGGTGAAGAGGAAAACAAGAAAGCAAGGGTGACAGGTGGGGGTAGAAAAAGGAGGAAAAAGGATGGGGAAAAGTTCCTAGTGAGCTACAACTCTTACCCAAGGGTTACTGCAAATTGAGACTGGTAGATCAGGACAGGAGACAGTAAGAGCTAAGTAGAGAGGAGTTCTTAACAGAATAAAGAGATCAGAAGTTTAAAAATAGTAGAGATAAATGCTGTTCACCCTAGAAAAGTCTGGTTCTTAAATCTGTTGCATAGCGTCTTTCTAACGTTACAACGGTCTACAAGGATAGGTGTGTCCTTCAAAATTTCCCAGCAAACTGTCTTGAACGTGCCTTGTATTCATTTTCCATGATTAATTACCACGAACTAAAACAAAATCCACTTATTTGTTTGTGGTACTATTGGTCAGAAGCCTGACTGGCTTTGACTGGGCTCCCTGCTTGGGGTTTCAAAGGCCAAAATCAAACTTGCGCCCAGACTGGGTTTTTACCAGCAGGCTCTGGATTATCAATCACGCAGATTGTTAGTAGAATCCAGTTACTGGTGTCTGTAGGTGTGAAGACCATTTTCCTTGCTGACTCTCTACCAGGGCCTTCTCCCCTCCCTGGGTGCCACTTAGACCCTTTCTTCTGCAGTTACCCTGTCTTCCAACAAGTAATGGCTCATCAAGCTCATCAAATCCCTTTCATCACTTGAATCTGTCTGACCTTCCTTGACTGCCACCTGACACAGAAAACTTTCTGTTTTTAAAGAGCTCGCTTAAACCTGGCACTCACAAATATCCTCAATGGTCTAAGGAAACTGAATCAACTGTTTAGCAACCTCAATTATATATACAAACTCTTCTCTGCCATGTTACAGACTCCTGGAAGAGATGTCCCATCAGTCACAGAGGAAAAAATTATATAAGAGCAAGTGGTGCTTCAGGTCAGTTTTAGAAATTTGCTTATCGCATATCTTCCGAAATTTGGGTGAGTGAATGTCACAAAGCAGATTTTTTGGAAATCTCACTTAACACATTGAAGCTTCCACATAATCCAGTAAAGCTAAATCATAGTCAGATTCTACTACCTCAATTTGTTTTTTAAAAAAATAAAATAATGATATGAATCAGCAATTAACAAAAAAGAATATACCTTCTTACTGTAATCTTTAAATAATAATAATCAGGGAAAATCATGATAAAGATCCCAAGGTTTACCTCTTCTCCCATGTCTTCTCTCAAAGAAAGTGTACATGGCGAGGTGATAAGCACACATATATTTAAAAATATCACAGGCATATCTCCAGTTTGGAGCCTGACTGGTGGCGTGTGTGTGGAAAACTCAAGGAAAATATGTACATAATTGCTTTCTTACAGAAGCAGTTGTAGACCAACTTAGCAATTTACCGGAGTCTAAAAATTCCCATAGCCCACCATTTGCTTTTTCTAGAGTACAAAACAATTTAAAAGGAGAAGACCTGCAAATTCTAACTGTCCAGATCCAATTATCCCCAGCAATAAAAAAAAAGTAGCAAAAAGAAAAGAGAAGAGAAAATCATCTTATGAACATTCCACCCTCAGAGGATTATAAGTAGGTAGGCAACTATTGTCCAAACCCAAAGAAATCCTTCTCTGCCACAGAGCATGTCACAGGCAAACCCATGGTTTCTATAGCATTTTGCTCACCAGAAAAGACTGGTAATAGCTGCTGGTAGAGGCAGGTGGAATGGGAAAACTGAACACCTGAAGATGATTATCTCTGTCTGAAGAAAGCTCCACATGTTCCATCCTGAATTGGAAAGAATTGAAGGAAGTCTGAGGAGATAAAGCACAACTCCCAAGTCTACTGAACACTCCTGCAAGGAGTTTAAAACAATTTCGGAAGAAAGGCAAAGACCCAGCCCAACAGCCACAACGGCCCAGAGCTCCAGCCAACATCTGCAGTGCCTCTCTGTACCACCCAGCAATGAAACGCATGCAGACCAGAGCCTGCAAATTTAAACTCTAGAGAAACAAACACACATGCATCCCTAAGACAATGAAAACAGAGTCATGGAGAATTAATCCTTAAAATGTCAAGATTTATGAGAAGTTATATTAATCCCTAGTGGGATGATTGGATGTGATACTGCAATAGCATGAAGTAGTAAGTTTTATAGACTTTTGTTTTGTTTTGTTTTGTTTTGTTGGTTTGGGGTTTTGTTGTTTTGGTTGTTGTTTTCTTTCGGTTTTGCTTTGCTTTGTTTGGCTCAGGTAAATATAGCCCGCAGGCTCTGCTCAACTTCAGGTCTTTATCTGCTCAGCAGCCTCCTTCTCCAGTAGTCATTTACTTCCGGCCATGAATCCATGCAGCTTGCCAAAGTCTGAAGCCACTGCCATATGTAAGGAGCAGAGATTATTTCATGTAATTTCCATGTGATGTTATCTGTGAAGGGCTTTCAGCAAACTTTATAAATTGCTTCATATACTTCTTCAACCTGTGGTTACAATCCATTAAGCAAGTAATTTTGCCTAAACCCTTAAGTCCACCGATACATCCTGATGTATTCACGAATTTAGATTACAACCTGCAAGAATTTGAGAGGGAGAGTCAGTGTGCAGGCCTTGCACACAGGAAACGAAGATGGGGCGGGGAGGGACAACCATAACATTATAAGGTTTACTTTGAAGACACACATACAGCTCTGTAAAGAAATATTTTTTCCAAAGTACTTGTGAGAGATTTTGAAAAGTTTTTTTCTATATCAGTCTTCAGAAAAACCTTAAACTCATGTAAGAGCATTTCTTTAATTACACGTTTTGAAGAAATTTCCTTTTCACTCCAATTTTAAGGAAGAGAGATTAAAGTTCAAATTTCTCTGGGGGGTGATTTCATGGGTATATTTGTTTTAAAATATTCTTTAAACTGCACATTTGGGTTTTATAAGTTTTTCATATAAACTACTTTGTATGGTATAATTAATAAATTAAAAAGAATATACAAATAAAATGAATACAAACAAAATATGCCACAATCAGTTGCAACTTCACTGCAGATTAAATTTATGAAAGAATTTGAAAAGAAAATTGTTAAAATGCATCCTTTTGAGATGCTGTAAGAGAGAAATAAGAAGTGATGCTCATCCAAGAGCAGGGCAAAGATAAACACAGGAAAACATGAAGAGGGACCAGTTGATGATATAAGAGACAGTTAGAAATTTTTCACATAATGTACGTATATTAAAAACACTTTTAAAATCAACAGTAGACTGAGTTCTCTGTTACAGAGAATTAGTGATTCAGAGGCTTCCTGAGGGAGTCACCAAGAACTTTGTACAAAGACATGAAAATATTGAAGAGCATGTAAGAAACGCACATAGGACTTGAAGATGCAAAATAATTCCCATAAAATTTTGGAAAAATAGAAAGGTATACATGTGTTGAAAGATATTTAAAGTCAAACAGCACCAGTCCAGAACCCAAATAAGAAATGGTCTTTAGATTTTTTTTAAATGCACTAAAAATACCAAGAAAGATAAACAAAAGTAAATCTTCACTAGACACTTAGTAATAAAGCTGCAGAACATCAAGTACAAAGGGAAATGCTGAAAAGTAAAAAAAAGAAAGGCAAGTCACATAATAGTAAAAATGCATAGCCATAAATCTGTGGAAGAAAGTTCAATCTCATTAATAATTAGGACATACAAATTTGATTTCTATTTACTATATAAGGAAGAATCCTTGCACATAGCACTGAGACCAAAGATAAAAGATAAAGGTAAACTTGGCAGGCTATTGGCAGTATCTAGAAAAATCAAACAACAAAAATGTGTATCTTACGAAGAAAGTAAGAAAGGGTATTAACCGAATAGTGCTTATCTCTTGAGAGAAAACTGGGTTTTTCGCCTGGCCAGAGAATATTACCTTCTTTTTAATATATAAGTACTTCTTAAAGTTATCTAATTTTATTATCTTTCACATAAATTAAGACATGCAACACTACATGTAATCAGGAACTGAAGGTTTGTGGGTCTGCATTCAGTCAGTTTGGCTAACTTCTCACTGAATCTAAAACATATCGAAATTATTTGCACAGAATTATACGCATCATCTTCTAGACTTATGGTGCTAAATCCGGTCAGATTGCACTGAGTTTTCTTGGTTTACACCTAACAGAAAATGAGGTTTACCTACAAATCACCCAATTATACTGGAAAATATGTTAATATCAAATGTAACAATCCAGTTTATCTTGAATCTTTGAAAAGAATTCTGTTTTGCATTAATTCTTTCTTTTTTTTAGTCCTACTGACAACCATATTAAATAATGCCAATAAAATAAATAACTGTACTAAGGATAGCGTTAGAACCAAACAGGTTTTAAATGAGTTGCATGGGTAGTATTCTTAGCCCGACTCATTCAGCTATTCAAGAAGACTGATCCTAATATCACTGAGAAATATTTCCTTAGAAAAAGGAGAGGTAGGAAGCAGCAATGAGTGAGAAAAGTACCAGCTTCACTGTATGTCTTTGAACAGCACTATTTGTGTTCATGGCAATAATCTTCACATTTTAGTACCTTTCTTATCCAGTTAAGAAACCAACCACAGCCAAGACAGAAGCAGGGATATCAAATCATCATTGTTTCTCGAGTTCAAAATGTGCTTGCGTCAACATGAAGTACAGGTGTTGCCTGTACACCAGGTGCCAGCTGCTTCCAGGTAAAAATGAAAAACCCAGGTGTTCTTCAGCAAATTTTTACCTGCAGTCTTTATCACTGCAATAGTAATTTCCAAATTCCAGTTTAGGTAAAGATTTGGTATTAAAAAAATAACGTTTTCCTCTGAGCATATTTATGATGAATTTGCATTAAAATTAAAATCTGTAATTATAATTACATTTTAAATGAAAAGGGCTAGTAATACACACAGTGTATTTCCCTTTTCTTTAAGATTATACTGTACTACTAGTTAATTTTTCTGGTTATTTTTCTCCATTTTCCTGCTAAATTTCTTAAGTGCCTACAAATAGCTAGTAGGACTAGTTCAGAGACAAGAGAGGAGACTGATAGTCAAACACACATATCAGCACAACACAATGTGGTTGAATTATTTTGTGAATAACTCTGCATAATTTAATGATAATCCATAAAATACTTTTTTAAAATTTCAATTTATAGAATAAGAAAATTTTCCATTTATTTCTCTTAGTAGTTTATGCTCAAGTCACTTACAGTAGTAGAGAGAAACTTAGTAAAATAAAACAATAAGTTTTGTGGTCTTATATGAATCTGAAACACAGAAATGTAGCATGACTCTCTAATGATTAGCTTCCCATTGCGGGTCTGGTCTTCTAGAAAATTCGTGCTTCCAAGGTTAGCTTATCTGTGTGACTTTTTCCAGTGCAAAATTACCAGGAATGATTCATAACTAGATTGAATAATGGATTAAAGGCGGAAATCCATTAATTTCCATGAAAATGGTGATGAAAGATGATTCATTTTCCTACCACTTCTTAGGATATATTTGGTATTGTTAATAAAAAATAAATAACAGTAAATTCATTGCTATACAGTGTGAAAGATCGTGCTAATTTTTACTGACAATTAACATACAATGCAACCTATAACTAAGAGGTAGTTAACATAAGATGCTAATAAATTTTCTGAGACAAGAACAGATCAATTATTACTAAAGATGATTATGAGCTTTGCTTTTATACAGGAAAGAATATTGGATGCAATATGCCAAAAATAAGAGGTTGGCATAGTGCTTATAATGGAAAGTAGCATCCAAGCATTATCAAAACTGCTTTTGAGATGATTTAAATTGTTATTCTTCTAATTTTTTCTAGCTTCTGGGTAATTGGAAAAATTGTTAAGAAAATTTGACACCTCACACTTATAAATATATTTTTAAAAAACCAAGAGATTCTTTGGCGAGCTAGATAATCTTCAAGCAAAAACCAGTATTTTTAGATGTGCTCTCAGGAAACCTAAAAGCTTTATTTTTGGCAATACGAGTCAACATGCTGTCAGTTACCTCCTCCAAGATGCAATTACAGTCAGCACTAAATAATTTTGAGCTTCCGGCAAGAGGCTATATTCAAAAAGGTTTCCACAGACCTATAAGCAAATCCACGTCTTCTAAAAGAACTAGCAGAGCAAAACCTTACTTAAGCTATTTCTGGCAGTTAGATCATGATGGAAAAGTTCGGTTAATGGCTGGGTTTTATTATTGGATATTACCTTCATGAAGAAAAACATTAAGATTAGTTTTCCCCATATAAATTGCCAAGAAATTCTTTGTCACCAATTTTAATTTTTCTGAGAAGCCACCTGCATTATGTTGCAGCTTTTCACTCTGATTATCTCTTATTGCCACTATGTGAACTTGAATTGTACATCATCTACCTAGCTCCCAGACACTTAAAAAAGTACTGTTTATATTTTCCAAACATCTCAATAAAGATGTTATGAGATGACTAATGTTATTTCCATACTACATTTGTGGAAACTAAAACAAGCAAATAAAATTGAAGTATCAAGAATCTTAATGAATTTTAGTGGGATAAGTGGTAACTCACTTACGTTTTTGGCTAAATCCCCAAACGTAAATGTCACTGTCAAACTGGACATAAAATATGCTGCAGAGAAACTTTTGCAATGAATGTAGGAGAAAACATAATTGCTGAATATAGTCTATGTGTTAAAGAATACCACTGAAATTTCTTTTCTGAGTGATAGGCACATCAACTGGTGGAGAAACAACTCTTTGCCATCTAATGATGTAATATAGCTAATGTACTGCTTAAATATGAAAGAGCTAAAGATGGGCTTTGTTATAATTAAACATTTTTTTGTAAAGAGTGACACTATATAGAAGAAAAACTAAGGGCATGTGAATCCGATGCCTTGTAGATGTAAATCTTGATGTTCTAACATTATCTTTTCTTTCAATAAAATGATTTTACTGTCCAAATGTGTGAAACAGTCCTCCATATTGGTCGTCTAGACATCCAAGCCCATCACATTAGTTTACTACTGAGGAAATTACCTTAACAATACTAGAAAATAGAAAACACTATCTAAAGGCAAGTTCTTTTCTACTTGCTACATTGAAACTACAAAGGGAATAGTGGGAAGCAAGAGAACAGCTATACATTTAATTCTCTTTAAAAGGATCGGTCTAAATTCCTAAATTCCTGCTGTATTTCATCAGGATACCATAAGTAATAATAACTCTTCTAAACACAAGGCCTATATAACTCGAAAAATAATGTCCCACTGATAAAAATTTTTATAGAATTTTTAACTTCATTTCTGTTTATTTTTGTACAGCTCTTCATGCATCACATTAAGATAATCAACTGGTTTGCTTAAAATTAATTATATTAAACTCAAGACTATCATACTGTATAAAATAAGTCAGACTCAGAAAGTTAAATATTAATTAATTAATTAAAAGAGAAATTCCAGGAAAATAATAGGTAGAATTCAGGAGGGGGGGTAACAGGATCATGTACAGTAAGGAAAAAAGACAAAGAGAGATAATTGGATTTAAAATTGTCAGGCTATGTTAAATATTAGTACCAAATTCCCAAGATTACCATTCTGGATTACTACATGCACAAATAAAAATTTATGCAAACCAACTCTGCTATTATATATATATGCATATATATACTTGCCTGCAACTAACAAACATACTGTAAACTGTTAGCTAGTAATACTTCAATACTCTAATTCAAAGCTTAAATGTTCTACTAAAATTATTAATATATAATGCTTGAAATTCCTTCTCTAATAGAAATAACCACAACATATTCAAATTTTGTATATCTTTCTTTCCTTTGTAATTTAGAAATTTTCTGTTTTGGATTCCCTTGAATCTGAATAGATCCAGATAATCTATAAGAAGAATGAATATGGGTTTTTTTCCTTTATTTCATATACCAGATATTTCACAGAAGAAAAAATTATCAAAGACAGTACAAAAACTAAAGAAACAAAAATATTCTTCTATATTAGTAACCTGGAAATGCAAATTTCAGCCATAATAAAGTGGAATTTTACACCCATCAGTAAGGAAAAAAAATAAAGTTCTGACAATACTACATGCTACGAAGATATGTAGCAACAAAGACTCTCATACAGTGGGTAGAACAGTAAATTAATACAGTTCCTTGTGCAATAATTCAGCATTGTTTTATAGATTTAAGTATATGAAAATTCAGGTTAGAAAGTTATTCTAGAAAAAAAAAAGAACTTGAGCATGTGCCCCAGGAGACCTATAAAATATTTATACAATTATTAGACCCCAAATTACAAAAGCTCAAATGACCATGAACATAAGATTAAGTACATATGTTTTGATATAGTCACAGAATAAGATATTAGGTAGTAATAAAAATGTTGTGATACAATCATCAATACAGATTTATATAAACACTTATTGGAAATGAAAAACCAGACAGATGACTACCTAAAGCATTTTCCCATTCATATAAATTTCAAAAGCACAAAATAAAAAATAAAGGTGCACAATATATAGTAAAACTAAAATAAAAATAAGAAAACACTTTAGTTATGGATATTCTTGAGTTGGAAGGGGAAAATGTTAATAAAAGGAGTATCAAAATGAATAATTATCTATTTTCCAGTTTGTGGTTTAAAAGTAGTTTATTTTTATTATTCTTTTTATCTTTATTACATATGTTCTTCAGTTTGTGCTGTAGTGTTTAGCATTGCTGTGAAGATTTGATTATAAATTTATACAAATAATCATCACAGCAGCCCTATATACTACCTACAACATTCATTCATTTTATATATGATTGTAAACTGAGACATGAAGAAATTAAGTGAGCTGATCAAAATCACCAATTATAAAGTACAGACACGGGGTTTGAGCAGATAATCTAAAATTCAAGATATTCTTATGACTATGAAACTACTAATTCTCTGCCTGGCAGCAATTAAAATACTACAGTAAAGAGAAGTAAACAACATTGTAGCACTTAATGAGTCAGGGTGTAGGATTACAGAAGCTAAATTGCTCACATTTGTTACGAGTAACTCTCCCTTCATCCATAAACTCATTCAATAGGCTGTCTGTCCAAAATAGAAAGCTATAGCGATTAGAAGGACAAAAGAATCATCCAATGTGGATGAACTCAAAGAAACACGAGTTTCAGTTCTCAAAGAGCTGCACATGTCAGTGAAGAAAAGGCCTCTATATTTCAAAGCATGTAAATAACACACACACCACACACAGGTGAAAAAATTTGATCACATGTGTCCATATGGTAAATAATGATGGTAACTTTAATTACAAAAGCATTTCATCTTTATTACAGATTAAAATATTATTTTAGAAAGTCTTCTAATAAATTTCTGCTAAAAATTAGTTGGAAATAAATACACATTAATTAATTAGATAATTCACATCATAGTTCTACTTTGTACTGGACATTATTTGAGTTGCTCATCTTATTTTTATCTCACAATTATCCTGTAAGTTAGTTATTTTTCCAATTATACAGCAGGAGAAAACAAACCTTAGGAAAGTTAACAACTTGTACAGAATCATACATCTTGTAACATACCAGATTTCAATGCCAGTCCATTGGTCTGTAACAGCGACATCACTACCATTGAATAACTAAAAAATTATATTCCCACTAATATGATCACCACAATGAATATATCACACCTACATGTTTGAACCCAGGGTCTTTGATCTAGCAAGATCCCCAGATCTTTTGTATTTTTTTTATTTTGAGACAAGATCTTATTAAGTTGTCAATCCTAGACTTGAATTTGTGATCCTCCTCCTCAGCCTCCCAGAGTGCTGGAATCACAGGTAAGCACCATCAGGCCTGGTTTTGTTTATTTTCTTTAAAGCAAAGGAAATCTTATTTTTCCCTTTGTTACAAAGCAATATTTCATTAGTGTAAAGTCTAAACAGGAAACAATAACTCATAAAACTCTCACATAAAAATAAACATGACACTATATGGTTTATATTATTTTCTCTAAGGATATAAATAAATAATAAAGAGGAGACAGAGAGACAGAAAGATAGTCTGATACCTATTATGATAACCAACATTATTTGATTTTAAAAGTTATAATCATTATTATACCTGCATGTAGCCGTGGCTCATTTTTTTTTGTTTGCCATAATATACTGAAGCATATGCTACAATTTTTATCAATTCTGCTTTACACAGACATCTAGGCTATTTCTACCTCTAAGCTAATGTAAAAAACTACTACTGTAAACAGCACTTTGCATGTATTTTGGTGCACATATATATTCATTATCCAGTGTGAGGGAAGCAACCCCATTTATAGCATTTGACACAATTCTAATGTAAACACTATACTATGACAGCTCTCTAATTATCTAATGTAAGAGTTGGGTTGCAAAGTTTCTGAAAATTAAATAGTCAGTTCTCATGGGCAGGTACTAGCTCATTTGAGCACAGATTGAGTATATGCACTTTGGAATGTAATTGTTAAATTATAGAATATGAATTAATATCGCGTTTTCTTTACCCTTTTATCTGTTTGTGGGCATTTAGACCACTTCCAAGATTTAGCAAGTATGAATTGTGCTATAAACATGCACATGCATACATCATTGTAATAATGTGATGTTTTTAAGTCTTTAGGGAAGATGACTAGAAGTGGAATAGTTGGGTCAAATGGAATTTCTACTTTTAGTTTTTTAGAGGAATCTCCATACAAATTTCCATAACGATTTTACCAGTTTACATTCCCACCAACAATGTAGAAGGATTCCTTTTTCCCCAGAGCCCCCCCATATTTGTTATTATTTGATTTTTAATGATAGCCATTCTTTCTGAAGCAAGACAGAAGGATAATATTCATAGGAAAATGGATACACCTTAAGACCATAATGTTAAGTAAAATAAATCAGATGGTTTCACGTGTGTGTGTAAATAAAAATTGAAAAAAGCTTAAAATACCGATAGAATATGTGCATAATCAAATTTAGTGGATAATGCCAAATAGTTTTCAAAAGGAATCGTATCAATTTATACCCCTCCCAGCAGTACAGGAGAGTTCCCATCGTGGGTCAAATTGTCAGGTCAGTCATTCTAGGAGATATGGGTAGTATCTCATTATAGTTTTATTTTTCATTTCCCTAATTTCCAATGAGAATGATTACTTTTTCAATGTCTTTGTGCTTGCTCAATTTGCTGTTCATTATGCATAGGTGTGTACCTTTTTTTACTGATCGTAGACGATCTTAGATATTTTTAGATGTATATTGGAGTGTTTGTGTTGAATTTCTTACCAAGAGTGTACCTCGCCTTTTCACTCTCTTAAGGGATTCATTAAGGAACGATCTCAATTAATATGGTCAAATTATCTTATTTTAAACTGTTGATTAGTACTTTTGATAAATGTTACATCATAAAGATATTCTCCAAATACCCTTTTGCCATTCACATTTTGATGTATTTTCTGTATAAAAGTTTTGTGTAAGACATGAGGCGGTAGAAACAAATTTCATTTCTGTTTTTATGAATACAAAATGCCCCACCATGATTTATTGAATAACATTTTCCTTCCCTAGCTTTAGAGTAGCACTCTTTTTATAACTGAAGAATCCACATATGCTCAGGCTTTTTTCTGGAATCTCTATTTTATTCTACTGTTCTATTTGTCTATCTTACAGGAGTAAAAATTTTATTTAGAGTAACAAAAAGTCTGGATAGAACAAGCCCACTCTGTTCTTCTCCAAGAATATTATGATTCCTTTTTTTAATGTAATACATTTATCAAAGTATAACTCAACTACAACATACTGCCCATATTTAAAATGTCAATTTGATAAGGATAACGTCTGTAAATTGCTATAAAATATAACAACAAATTAAGATAATGAATATATCCATCACAAAAAATAATTTCCTTCTGCCCATTTGTCATCTCTCCATCTCCTTCTTTCCTGTATTCTCATGCTCATGCAGCCAAAAATCTGTGTTTTATCAATGTCAATTAATTTTAATTTTCTAGAATTTGTACCAAAAGAATCCTAGAGAAGGCACATATACACTCTTTTGACTGGGGTTGTTCATTCAACATAATTATTCTGAGATTCATCCATTTTGTATATATACACAATCATCCCTTTTTATGGTTAAATACTATTTTAATGTATACATATCCCACACATTACTATTTCTTCATTTTTTGATGAATATTATTGTTGCTTTGAGTACTGTATTTGCCTATTAAAATTAAAGCAGCTATAAACATTCAAATGTGAGTTTTAATATGACATATACCTTAATTTATCTCAATGAATATCAAATAGTGAAATAACCGAGTAATAAATCAGGGATATGTTTAATTTTGTAAAATCTCATCACATTTGTTTTGAATTGGTTGAACCAGTATACAAGAAATGAGAGTTATTTCCAATTGCTCCACACCCTCAGCACCGTTTGTTATGGCCAATCTTTTTTAGCATTCAAATTGACATAGAGAGTTACCTAACTGCAGTTTTAGTTTATATTTTGCAAGGGAGTAATGACTTTGAACATCTTTTAACTGGCTTATTTGACATACATGTAACTATTTTGCTGGAGTGTCTAGTGTAGTATTTCATCTGTTTTCTAAATAAAGTTTCAGTTTTCTTACTGGGTTTTAAACTTTTCCTTTTCTCTTTTCTCTTTCTTTTTTCCTTCTTTCTTTCTTTCTTTTTTTCTTTCTTTCTTTCTTTCTGATTTCCACAAGGTAACATTTTTTTCCTAATAAAAAAAAAGAGCCCCAGACATTGGAAAAGACTACCCTACACAAAAGAAATTTCTCTCTGAAGACACCATTTCCTAGCGAAGGCCTCACCATTCCTGCTGAATCTATTTCCTAAACCTCCAGTTCTTGTTATGTTTTTAAAATACCTTTTTTTTCAATTTGAGGCATGAATGATGGCTTAAAACTCAACAATTTTGTTGAAGTAAGGCTCTTATTTAAAGAATTTATGATAAAGAAAGGATAACCAAAGCAAAAGACACATAAAGGATAACATAAATCCAGAACATATACATAATGCTGAGCAATTTACTTGTATCCAATAAGTTGCTCACTAAAAAGCATCTTCTTATCATCATCTTCTATTCTCACAGTTCCTAATGGACTTCCTTATTTTCCTGGAGTAACTGAGGCCAGAATGGACCTCCCTTTCTTGGTGTACCCAAACTTCTAAGATCTCATGGGATAAATAGCTAGAAATACAATACAGGAAGCAGAAGATTTATATAAAACAATATTTTCACTATAACTGGACAGGAAAGAGGAGGCAAGAATCTTGCGTGTGAATGTCTTATTCTTACCTTGTGCTTTTGATGTTTGGCTATCCCTTTAGTCAAAACGTAGTCTTTGAGAAAGAAGGGCAGAAGCAACTGATCTTTTAACCATCATCAGTATCTGATATAATGGTCTATACTAGAGGGAATTTAAATGTGACTACTGATGGCCATGGCTGAAAAGATAATTATGTATCCACCTACAGGAAAGGATCAATGAGAAGTCCTTGGGTGAGTAACAGAAAAAAACTTTAAGCTTGAATTTTTCTGATCACTCCACAATATGGAGTAGAAGAGGAAAAAGAGTACACATCTTTTTCCATAAGAATATAATCAATACTAAATACTAGAATTCCTCTGCAACTAATATATGGACAAAGAACCCTCTACCAAGAACTCCTAAAAATTCTTCAAAACAAAATGCAAGATTCCTAACAAAATTAAAAATGATACATCGCCAAGACAGTTATTGAAATTGTAATACAGTTTTGAAAACAAATTAAGACCAAAATCTTGATTGTTATTTGAATAAGATTATGTAACTGCAATTGGTAAGAAGAACAAGCAATCCCTAAATATACATAAGCATCTGAAGAACTGTTTTACATTTCAGTTAGTGACACCAGGTTGTTTTCAGGGAAATGATAAGAAACAGTTGGAGCTGAAGCAGCTGGGTTGGGGGACTGCACACACACACACACACACACACACACACACACACACACACACACGAGAGAGACAAAGAAAATAAGTTACTCTCAGAGCCTTAGGGCAAGATCAAAGGCTCACTTTAGCTCATTCTTTAATAACCTTGAGACTAACAACATGAAAATGGAAATTTTGACTGAGAAACAAAATTGTACATGATGGTAAGAAATACAAGCTAAAACATTTTGGGAGATAAAAGACATGATACAGTTTTTATTTGGTGATATGAAAAAAGAAAGTTTCATCACAATTTTTCCTTCTCAAACAAGACTGAAGAGGGAAGACATAGTCTTTCTGAACCAATAATGAAAACTATACATATTCTTTTCTATAAATTCACTGTCATTATAAATGCATTTCGTTGCATGAGATATAAGGGAAACTATCCTATTTCCACACATGGTTCTCCCTGTGTACATACTCCCAAACCCCCATCCTTACTTCCAAATGGCCAGCTGACCCTTGAATCATCAAGCTTTCTGCTTCAACTTACTTTCCTTTCTTTATCCAGGCTGCCCGACCTCAAATATGAGCTACCTTGTTTGAAAACTTCCTTGTCGAAGGCACAGCATCACCTTCCCTGGTTTATTTGTAACTCTATCCACCAACGTAGGCCTTTCTTTCTACTTCCTGCCCAACTGTCAAGGGTTTTCAGCCCAAGGGTAAACCAGCACCCTCACCACACTGAGGCAGGATAAAAGAATTGAAAACAAAGATAAAGAAGACAAGTAAAATCATAATTTTAAAATTACCCTTTTAAGGAAAACTGCAGCATCAGGACGGAAAAGTTATCTGCTACAGTGAGGAATTCATAGTCAAATGGATGCAACTTGAGAATGTAATGCAAAGTGAAATAAGTCAGATAGGCAAGCTGCTATATCACATGGTTTCTCTTATATGAAAAACTCAGAGTATACAAATATAAATGAGGAGCAAAATGGAAGATAGATAAATAGGAAGTGGGGAGTTCAGATGGTTCCCCAAATTACCTTTTCAGTTGTTTCAGAAATATCTTAATATATATGCTAATTTGCTTCATTTATACTACTAGTTTCTCTTACTTCACTGAAAAGAAGATTTTGTGTTAATTTGTTTGTTTCTTCTTTGTAAGAGAGAACCTTTTTGGTCAATGTCTTGTACTCTAACTAATTTGAAGATAATTGCACATAGTGTATTAACTATTGTTATTCTCTTATTATTTTGTTTTGAAATTTTGTTTTATTTTTTTGTAAAACAAAATAGAAGGAAAAATATTCAAAAAATTCAAAGTGAAGAAGAATATAATCTGAGTCACAGAACTATTAATGATGATAATTTACTCAAAGCTCTTAATATATTTAGCTAGACTTCTCATAGACTCTAGTTATTTTAAAAAAGTTTTCCTTTTCATGGTCATAAAGTGCAATCCTGTCTTCTAGTTCTGAGATTCTGTCTTCGCTGTCATTTAATCGACTACATATACTTTCAAGACAGTTTTTGATTTCTTGGACATCTGTTTGGATCTGTTTCATGGGTTCCATTTCTTTCCTGAATTGAGTGGTCAAGTTTTCCACTGTTTTTCTTAGCTCCTCTGTTTTTTTATGTGTGTCTACTCTAAATTCACTAAGCAGGTCTTTCATGATGGTTGTCATCGCTGACTTAACTTGGCCAATTATTTCTAATCTGATGTTCTCTATAACCTCATCCATCTGTTTTTTAACTTCTGCTGCTCTCATTTCTGAAAGTTTGGTTGGTTTTTCTACACAATGGAGTACTACACAGCCATAAAAAAGGATAAACTGGAGTCATTTGTATATAAATGGATGTTCCTGGAGAACATACTATTAAGTGAAATAAATCAGACACTTATTAGTACACATCGAATTGTTTCTCTGATATGAGAAACCATAAGTGTAAATAAGGACAAAGGGGTAGAATAGATATTTTGTTTAAAAAAAAAGAGAGAGATAGTATTCAAAACAGAGAACTAGATAGGGAAAAGGGGGATAAAGAAGAAGGTTAAAAGAAAAGTAAGATGAAAGGGGAAAAAATGGTAAAGTGTAGCTACGCTTGTTGCAAATAGGGAGGGGTGAGTGAATGGAAGGGAAGGGAGGGGAAGGGGGGGAAGAGGGGGGAAAACCAAGATGTATCATGTACAGGTACAAAATAACCATGTTGATTATGAACATTATGTATACAATGTACCAATACATGTTCTTGGTAAAAATAGTAAAAAAATTTAAAAAAATATATTTAGCTAGAATCTCTACCTCAGTTGAAAATAAAAATAAATTTTAAAATAAAATAAAATAAAAACTTCATTGGGCACATAAGCAGTGGACAAACCAGTCATAGTGCCTAACCTCTCAAAGCCTACAATGTCGGGGATTGATAATGAAGATAAAGACAACACTAAGAGTAGCCATCGTATTTTTTAGCAGTTGAAAAAACAAAACTTGAAGCAAGCTGAAGTCTGAGTGTATTAGCTTATGTTGAAACTTTCAGTGATTCTACTGAGTAGGGACAAACATTCTCATTTAGTAGGTAATAAGAGGAAATTCAGTTTTGTTGACTTGCGCGAGGTCATCCAGCTAATGAGGAATGAGATGGAACTCAACCCATTTTATTTTCTTCCATACTTACGTTCATAAAGTCTCCCTATACTAACACCACTTTTAAAATAAGCAAAAACGACTGTGTATGAATGAATGTTTTCTAAAATAGAAATACGGTATGTATGTGCACCAAATTATATAACCATTTCACAGAAAAAAATGATAGAAGGAAAAAATAAACCATACCTATCAAATACTAATAGGACAGCTGCAAAAATCATCTGCAGGAATATTTTCTGTCCCCAGAACTGACTATATCAGAAAGAAAACAACTAGCTAGTGATATAAGAGCTGAGAGAGGGGAGTGAGGAGGGGGGTAGCAGTCATGAATGAATTAAGATATGCGTATGTACCAACTCTCCACAATGAATGTGATCATTACACGATTAATGAAATATTAATAAAAATTAAAATTAAAATATATTTTTGAAGGGGCTGGGGATTTAGCTCAGTGGTGGAGCACTTGCCTAGCAAGCACAAGGCCCTGAGTTTGATCCCTAGCAGTCAAAAAAAAATTTTTGAATATTATTTGATAAATTTTGTCATGAGTAATACTGTAATTTTTAAAATTCAGACACATATACCTAAAAAACAGCATTTTTTTGTATTTTGATGAACATTTTTTTCACTTAAATATTTCTCATTCTCCTTATGATTTATGTAATACAATAAAACTGATTTTTAGTGCTCCCATGTCTGACCTTGGTGTAATATATTTGTCTATATTTTACAATGTATTTTCAAATTGAATTTAAATGAAGTACGGGAAATCTATTCTGAAACTTATTTTTCTGAGTAGCCTTAAAAATAAATTGATTTAAAGGACTGACTCCTCTTATTTTTATTACCAATAAAAAATATGTGCATGAAGAGGAACCAATTAACTGTTTTTTATAAAATTGCAAACCTGTCTTCATTTGGTACATTTATTTAACTGTATTAAACATGTCCTTTTTAATATGTACTGAAGTAAGGAATAGGAATACAAAGATAGAGTCACACATTGTGTCAGCAAAGTGGTATGATAACCTAGTGATAAATTAGAATTCAATTGTTAAAGACTATTCAAAGAGATAGATATAATAGATGGCACGATACCAGTGAAGAATAGGATCCTGCGCACCCATAAGCCATCAAGTGCAGAAAACTTTAGGGGTATTGCTGACTCACACTTGATCTACAATTACACAATTTATCTAGTACAGATTATTTAATAAATAAGGAGGAGCAGGGGCAAAGTCCTAATGATATAAACATCAAAGAGTAAATAAAAACCCTGAAAACTTTCCATCTTTCCAATCACCAAGAAGCACTGGTCATGAGCAGGGAATGACTTGAATTATCTGGAATAACTATTAAAATAAGAGAAAATAATGCATTCTGTCTCCTCATTCTTCTGAATTTATGAGAATTAGACTGAAGGAGAAAAGAAAGGGAGAAAGGGAAAAAAATAAATGTTTTTGCTTTATTCCTGAAAATCATTTGCACATGTAAGTGCAAATAACTACAAGATAGCATCTAGACTTTGCCTAATATCTTTTGTTTTTCTTCAGATTTTGAAGACATTCATGTAGGACAAAATAGATTCTTGTTGCTACCAGGTGCATATATGGGAGGGATAAGGGAAATTTAAGGAGTATCTAACTCTTTCAACCAAAACTATTTTCGATTCAACTATTCAGTGCCTCAAGAGAACATTCAAGATGTGTTGGAATGCTTCGCTCTCCTTGATCTAGAAGGAGCGCTTTCAAGAGTTCTTTGGTCCTACTTAGAAACCAGGACCTTAGAGATAAAATGAAATGTCAGTTTTCATTTGCATAACTAGTGCTTCCAAATGTCCTAAGAAGATATGAAGAATAAAATATGTGTTATTCTGTGAAGAGTAAGTAAATCTTTGTGTGTACAGAGGTGGATGAATTATAAATAAGATGAACACATTTTAGGAGGATACTCAATGATTAAATTACTTGGGCTGCTAGAAAATCTATGTTGATGAGAACCTCGACAACTGACCCATGTCACAACTTGTAGTCCATGCAACACCTTCATTTGCAGTATTTTAGTGAGCCTTCTTCAGCATCCCACAGGAAGGACATGGTCATCCGCTTTTCACAGATAGAAAATAGGCTCAGAGAAGCAGCACGTCCAAGACCCGAAAGAAAAGGCAAAGTCAAAACTCAAAGGTAGCTCTGGTGTTTCCAATTCCAGCACTCTTCTTACTAATTCTAAATCCCTAGCTAGATCAAAAGAGAGAGATTCCCCTGCTAATATACTCAGAAAATACCAAGAACCCAGGGTGGCTCCCAGAGGACTCTGGTTGATTAGGAGACATCACAGGATCAGAAGATTCATTGAATACACTATTATCGGCCAATGGTGCTGAGCACACCGGTCATGCATCCAAGCTTGAGA
>PVJO010012756.1:0-54373 GCA_004026905.1 Hystrix cristata | reverse complement strand
CTGTACTTATACATGATGTATCTTGGTTCTCCCCCCTCTCCCCCCCTCCCCTCTGCACCCTCCTTCCCTATTTACAGCAGGTTCATTTATCATTTTCCATATTTTCCCTTTCCCCTCTTTTTCCCGTTGCCTTTCTGCTTTTCCCCTTCTTTCTTTCTAGTACTTCTCTCCTCTGCTCACCATCCTCCTTTTATATAATGTCTATTACACATCCCTGTCTTATTTGATCTTTTATGTCCAATAATGTTCGTTTTATGAAACTGGGTGTGCTTGTTGGTGCATATATATTTATAATTTTTTTCTCTTCTCATTCATTGTTCATTTAACCAATATATAGCTGTATTTTTTGTCTCTTCTGACCAGTTTTGGCTAGATGTTCACTGTGTCTGAAGATAGGATAGGTACTCCTGCTTGTTTGGGGGCTTCTGTTGCATGGAATATTGTTTTCCATCCTTTGATTTTTTTATACTATGACTTCCTTTTGGATTAAATGTGTTTTTGTGTATAGCATACCATTGAGCTTTATTTTTCTCTTCTTTTTCTAGTTTGATCTTTTCAGTTACTTTTACTTAATTTTATTAATTTATTTGTACTCCTTAGCAATACTTGGCATTTCTGCTTCCTAGAGTAGTAACCACCCGCAAGTCTTCCCAGCTGAGGTCTGGGCATGGGGAACATTTATTGGGATCTTGGCCCTGTCTTCATGTTTCCTGTAACTGTAGGAGACCAGGCCTAGCCAGATCATGTGCTCAGGCCCAGTGGCAAAATATAGAGCCAGAAGTGGTCTAATTTATAGTTGCTTCTCTTCCCAGTAATCCCAGTTAGTGGGCTTGGCAATGATCAAAGGGAACGTGTGTGTGTGTGTGTGTGTGTTCTGAGGGGCAGAGGATGCTTTGAAGGAGGTGGAGAAGTGAGGGGTATCTTATACAGACAGATCGGGGACTCTGCACCTGCTGTCCCTCATGGGACCAGGGGCAACCAGCAGGAGGGGCCCCTCTACTCTGACCTTCCCCTCTGTAAGTGAAAATGAAGGGATGGTAGTGAACCACTGAGACCTCACATCATGCCTCGTCCCTGGGTACAATCTGCAAAATTTGCATGGTGGACAGAGGTCCAAGACTCGCACTTTAAGGCACTTAGAATTTCACTCAGGATGCAAGGGATCTTTATATTCAAGCAACTAAGTGCCAGGGTGAGCTGGCCACCTATGGGTGGTTAGCAGCCCTGTGACCTGTATCCCAAAGGTTACCACATGTCCCTCGTGGGACAGCAACTGAGCCTATTACTTCACAGGGGACCCAGAATCCCTGAACACAACTGAGTTACCTCTGCGATTCCAAGTGTTTGGTCAGTGTCTTATCAGCAAACAGATATTCAGAAAAACAAACTTCAGGCAAGCTGATGGAGTATAGAAAGAGTAATTTCCCTAACTTTCTGGCAGTTTTCAGTAGTTTCCATTCTCTCTCTCTTCCTTCGTCTCTCTCTTAATTTACAAATTAAAAATGTAGTATGTATTTATAGTGTACATCATAATGTTTTGAAATATGTGTGCCTTAGGGAATGACCAAACTGAGCTAGTTAACATATGCACTAACTCACATACTCATAATTTTCTTTTGGTTTGAAACACATAAAATCTACTCTTCCTAGAAATTAAAAAAATACAATTCATTATTATTAATTGCAGTTGCCATGGTGTAGGATAGATCTCTTGAACTCATTCCTCCTGTCTAACTCAAATTTTGTATCCTTGGACCAATATTTACCCAACCCCTACTCCCACCTCCTGAGTTCAACGTTTTAGATTCCACATGGATGAGATCATACAGTATTTGTCCTATGCTTGGCTTACTTCACTAACATAATGTCTTCTAGGCTCACTCTGTTGTGGAAAATTACAGGATTTCCTTCTTTTTAAGCCTGACTAGTATTCTATTCGGTACATATACTGTATTTTTCTTTATCCATTCATCCAGTGGTAGACACCTAGTTTGATCCGTATCTTGGCTCTTGCAACTAGTGCTACAATAAACATAGGAGTGCCAGTTGTCTCTTCGACATGCTAATTTCATTTCCTTTGAATATACACCCAATAGGGGGATTGCTGGTCATTTCTATTTTTTAATTTTTGAGGGACTTTCATACTTTTTTCTGTGACTGCTGTGTAAGTGTTGGGTACATTTCTAATGTGTATGAATTTCAATATGTTATTGTTTGAAAGCAAACAGAAATTTTATTTTTGAATCATCTCTGTCTTTTTAAGTTGGTTCCATAATTTTAAACTCTGGGGTAGAATGTTTTCAAGTTGGCAGTTAGGGAAATGTGAGGACAATTTGTGTTTCCTTGGTTGTGCTTTGTTTTGCTTTGCATACTAGGTGTCCATATTGTCAGCTCAGTGCAAACATTGCAACCAAGATACAGGCACAGAAGATAATAGCCTTCCTTAAAAGTATTGTTGATAAAACCATATAACTTTAAGATGCACTGAAAAGAATAAATTATGTCTACTTGGGAAACAATAGAAAACATCTTTTTAGGTTTGCGATGGTTCAGTGTTTGCCACTTCCAGCCACCACAACAAAAAGAATTCTATTCCACGTGTTGATGAGTCCATCATTCTGTTTAGAGGGAACAGGATCTGCAAATTGCACTGGGACTGAAATTAGATGGCAGCTTGCAGCTGTTAAAGATAATAGACCTGTGTTGAAACGCATAAATGGATGGAGCAGTCCTCTGGACTAGCAAAGCCAGCTCTTTGTCCTCCGTGGTCCATTTTCCGTGCACACAATGCACTCACAGCTGGCCGTCCATTCCCTTTCTGGGGCATTTGTGAATATGCATATCCAAATCGCAGGCCTGGCTTCCAGACCAGGAACTCATGTCCACGTCCATTTCCTGAAACATCTATCAGAAGGGCCCTAATCCGTTTGGCACAGGGCATCTGGTATTGTTGTTCTGGTGGCCTCCCTTCCTGGGCTGCACACTCCCGTGAGCAGCAATCCAGGCTGATTTGTTCTGAGCAGTCACTTAGATGGACATTTCCCCTGGGGTTGGGAATTTTCTTTCGGACCAAAAATATATACAACAAGAAACTGGCTGGTAGTATTTTCTGCCTTTTAAAGCTGGAGGGGAAAACCAAAGCTTTAGTAGCAGATTGAGATAGAGTGACTGGAATCTGACTGATGACTTTTATTTTTGTTTTGTGGGCCTTCACACTGAGCCACATCCACAGCCACCCTTTATTTTTTTGTTCTGAGACAGGGTCTCCTTAAGTTGCTAAGTTGCCCATGCCAGGCTTAATTGATGGGTTTTAAGGGGATTTTATAAGGAACATCCTTAAGTAAAAACAGCTCCTGTCTCCTCTCCTTGGATGGATGCTGAATTCACTGCCATTCTGGACTGGGAGACGGGAGGAGGGAAGTGGAGTGGGCGGGGCATCTAGAGCTCAGTGTTCTAAGAATGGCAGGTTCAAAAAGTCATGAAAATTTGTTAGCTGACGTTCTGATGGAAAGCAATAGCTTTTCTGACCTTCAGTTCACCACCTCTGACCAACCATGATTCTTGAGAGCAGTTTGCAAGAAAAACTCTCCATGGTTTGTGGGAAACCCAAACACGGTGAACTGGGCCGCACTTGCTCTTTGGCTCTCTTTGGGGTATCCAGCCAGGAACCACTTTTCAGCACCTTCTTTCACTTGCTTAGCCACAGCCTGACTCTGCTTTGCATCCTCCCTTCAGGGAGAAACATGTCCTGAAGCACAGCAGGCTTGGGATCCTTCTAATTGCACCATTGGCCTGATAAGAGGAGAGAAAGTTAGGCCAGAGCCTGTTGGGGAAATGGTAACAGAAGCAGGAGAAGACTCTTAGCTCCTTTGTGGCTTAGCCAGTAACCTTGGATTTTGTCACTTATGGCCTGACCCCTCTACGGATAATTCCTGGGGGAGAGAGACCTGTCTGACTTGTCACATTCTTGTTAACTAGTGCATTTTTCCTGCTTTGTGTGGCACTCTGTTTTCTTCTTTGCTTCTATTTTTTTTCTTTCTAAGCGATAAGCTTGAAAACATAAGTTGTGCTTTCTTTGTTTCTGTGACCTCTGCTTCTGGCACACTGCTAGGCATGCACAATATAGTTAATTTTGATTTAAAAAAATGAGTGATATTGATTGCACCTTTTCAAAGTTCAGTTGTAACAAAATATCATGATCTGGTAGTTTGAGAAAGCCACTCCATGGAGGCTTTTAGGAAAGAACTCTGCCTTCTATCCTAAGGCAGCAAAGGCCAAAGAAAGAGTTTCCAAGGACCTCAGGAAATTAATGGTGTGTACTCAGCAGATTTTTCAAGTCGTATGTAATTCTAATGTATTATAATTGAACTTCGAAAAAAATGGAAAAATATTTAAAGGAGACGTGTTGGATGCCAAAATGGTCAAAGAAAATCTCACTTGAGAGAAGAGGGAAAAGTAGAGGGAGAGATATAGACACAACATTTTAAAACCCCGATGCTTTAAATATCCATCTGATTGCAGGTATTAACAGCTGCGTGATCATCAGTTCACACCAGAGTGGAACAAAGACCTTGCTGTTTCACTCAATTGAATTAAACAAATATGACTTTCAAGTAGCTTTGGGTATACTCAGCTTAGCATATCTGGTACAGCACAGTTCCCTTTTCAAATTGCATAAAAGTGTTTTCTGCAGATTAATTGGCCCTTTTCTGTTCTAGTTTTCTGATGATCACTGAATTTTTTAGCAAAATGTTTGATTTCCAAAAGTAAATGTGTGTGTGTGTGTGTGTGTGTGTGTGTGTGTATGGGGTTATTTATTGACTGAAGTTTCAGCCAAGTATTAAAATGAAAATTTTACTATGGTGCTAGGTGGTTAGTGTTGAGAGGGACCCATCCGTGGAACAAGTCTGAAGAGGAGCTGATGGTATTAGCTGTACGAGCTATAGCAACATCCTTCGTAGGATGTTGCTATGAAGGCGGGTGCAGCCCGACTCATGCAGAGATAAAGGCAACACACTCACCCTGCGTACTTTGGTATCATCACTCAGCAAATCTGAGTAAGGAGGAAAAACATCCAAGAACTAAGAGGAGTTTGAAAACCCCCAGACGCCGAAGGGGCAACCTACAGTCAAAAATTTGGGCCAACTCTCAGCAATTAGATGATGGACCCGAGTCTTGGGGCTAATTCCAAAATTAATGTTGAATAAGGAATCTCTCATCTCATTCCAAATTGCTTTGACTTTCCAAAATGAAATTCTTGGAAGACACCTTATAAAGATAAAATTTTTTTTAGTGATGTCTTTAAGGAAATGACAATACTCCAATAGAAAGAAAATGCTGTATAAAAATAAAATTAAAAAAATAAAAATAAAATTAAACATTTCTGCTATTGTCATCCTAAATTCACCTCCAATCTTAAAGCTGGGTTTGAGAAGCATAAAGAAATATAAAATCCATTTCTGTTTTGAAGAAAAACATACATATATTCCACCAAAAATGTCTATGGACTTCAGGAAGAGAAAAACTTGTACAAATATTTTAATATTTTAATACTAAATTTCTTGAGACATCATGGAATTAATACAAATTACTTTTGGTCTTTACAATTACAAGAGGTGCTCAAAGTGGTGGTCATCAGCTTCCAGACATTTATTAGTACGGTGAGCTGCTATTTGGGTAACCTTGGTCATTGAGATTGCTGCACATGCATTTTTCAATTTCCTCTCTAAGGCCCAGCAGAGTGGTGGGTTTTCTGTAATATACACCATCCTCTAGGGTTCCCTATGCAAGAGTAACAGCATCTGTTGAAAAAAAAATCACAGTATTTTCTTTTCCTGAGGTGGGTACACATTTTTTGGTAGAATATATATAGTCCATATATATATATATATATATATATATATATATATATACACCAAAGGATCTATATATTTATTATTTCTAATGTTTATTGTGTACTTTCTGTGCTACATCAACTTCCACAAAAGTCCTATAAATATGATGCCATCATTTCAATTATACAGATAAGGAATTTGAGGCACATAGGAATTTAAAACAACAATCCTGTCCAAGTCAGAGATAATAAATCCAAAATTTAGAATCTGCATTCTGACCCCGGAGTTCCCACATATCCAAAGTACCATCAAGAAAGCAAGACAAAATTAATCCTTCCTATAGTAAGGAGGATCAGTTAGGACAAGGTGCTCAGTACAATAATCTAGGACTACATAGCTCCAGGGAATGAACATTCTGGGTCTCCTGGATAACCTTTCCCACTTCTGTTATCCCTTAGCAATCCACTCATCCCTCAATTCTGGCATTTTGTGGTATAGACAAAAATTTACACAACTGTCCTTTCATCTCAGCTATCCCAGTATGGACAGTTGGGTCTGGTACAATGAATGAATGAACGAATGAATGTCCAGCTAGGATGTGACATATTTTCTCTTTTTGAAGGAAGCAGCTATACTTTTTCTCTTGGTTCCATTACTTTCCTTTTTAGCCACAAGACTTTGGATGTAGTAAAATTTGCTCGTTTTAGGTTGAGGTTTTGCAAAAGACATATTATTTGGGAACTAGACTGGCAAAAATATAGCACTAATGAGAGTGGAAAAGTATCATGTGAATTGGGTAAAGTGGAAAATTTTGTGTGAGCTGTTATGTTGGTCGTCTGTGCTATGCCTCCCTCCCAGTGCCTCTTTCACATCAATAGCGGCGATTTCTAAACTATCCTTCTGATGAAAATGATTCCCACATTCACCTGTGTTTGAGAGTGTATTGCCCGTGTAAAGCAATGCACCTAAATGTGTATCCACAAGAGCCAAGATGACGTGAGTTCAGCTCTGTTTGTCACAGTCATTGGCTCCGTACATTTATCACTCATATATTTCCTTATTATAATCTTTTTGATAATTATATTTTCCACAATTGACAATGACTCTTATGACAATTACTTACAAAATCACACTTGCATTTTAATTTTTATTCTCCTAAGAAAAATTAGGCTGGCATTTGCAATATTCAAGAACCCTCATGCAAGAGCATCTACTAGGAAACTGACAGGTTGAAGGTCCGCAGAAAGATCACAGATGTGGAGGACACCCTCTTCTAAAAGCGAGCAGGTGTGCAGGAGCAGAAACAATGTGCAAAATCCCAGATGAGAAACTCTTAATTACACGTGGAAGATTTGATGTGCCCTAGAATATCATTCCGGCTCTTTTCTTTCTTCCTTAATTAGAATCTTCTAGAGGACTCTGTCTCTTTCTCTGTCTCTGTTTCTGTCTCTCTCTCTCTCTCTCTCTCTCTCTCTCGTGTGTGTGTGTGTGTGTGTGTGTGTGTGTGTTTGGTTTGACAGCATATGTAGCTATTATTTCACTGTTAGAGGAAAGAACAGGATTTTGAAAAACACATCCTTGACTAAGAATGGAAGCAGAATAGGGCAAGAGGAGAAGAGGAGAGATGAGGCAAAGGAAAGGGGAAGAGGAAAGATAATTTAATACCTTCTTTTCTTAGCTGGTCAGGTCGTAGGTGCGGGCAGCAGGTGTTCGAAAACTTGCTTCTTAGTGTTGGCAGGATTCCCTAAGGTGAGGCTAGGGAAGGGCATTAGCCTGACTTGTGGAGGAAAATATTTCAGGGAACTTAGCCAGGATGAACTCAAGTGACCCCACTACTCCATTGTTATCTGCTCTTTATTATTTTAACTATGAGAGAGTGCATTTAACTCTCCTCTGGGTTATTTAAAAAGGAAGTATATTGGTCTGATGGCCTCAAAGATAAATCTTTGTCCACCAATTCCTAAGAAAAATTTATTGAAAAATAAACAAATTTCCATCTGAAGTATTCTTCACATCTAGTGTGGAATGTCCTTCAGAGTTTAACACAGGCTTCCAAATAGCTACCCTAAGCTGATTATAGAAGCATATCTGAGGGTGGGAAAAAGGAATCAGTATTTTGTGAAACCTCTCCAGATGTGAAGCTGGGGCTAAGAACCACTACCATAAGCAGACTCTGCCTAGAGAAGTCAAGGTCACAAATGAAAAGGTGAAATAGTTGAAAAAAAAGGACAAGGATGAGAGCAGGTTGGAGACCCGTCAGGCTTATATAGACGTGCCTGTGCGCTGCAATATAATAAAGATTCTTACCAAACCTTAACAATAACTCTTGGCATATCTACTTATAAATGGCAGCACATGATCAATTTCCACTTGTCATTACCTTTCACTGGAAAACCTTCCAATATGTTGCTCCCTGTAAGTTTGTCAACTGGTTTGGACTTTTTTCTGCAGATGATGCATTCATTTTATGAACACTGATGAACATCTGTATGAGGCACAGAGGTAGAGTCCTGCAGATGACTGTCCTCACTCACAGCTCCCTGCTGTTGGCAGACACAGTCACACAATTAACAACCCACTGAATTGCTTAGCCAGAGTGATAAATTCTCAGAAGCAAGAACAGGATTGAAATGCCATCCTGGGGCAGACATTTAAGATGAAAATCTGAAAGGGCTGGAGGGTTAGATTCCAGAGCAATTTCATAGTCTGTGTGAATGGCCCCAAGTGGTAAAAGTCATTGTATAAATAGCAATGTTAAGAAGGCTAATGAGGCTGATAAACAAGAGATTGGATACAGAGTGGTGCTCCCATGCTGCACGAATGTTGTACAGAGGCACGAATCTTGAGAGAGAGTTTCAGGGACCCTGAGATGTCTGAGATGATGTGGAGGGTGTAAAGGCAAAAGCCTGGAGAGTCCTGCAGGCCACTAAAGGGAAGAGCAGTGAGAGACCATGAAGGTTTTAAGCAAAGGAGCATCTGATCGATTTTGTCTCTTAGAAAGTTTCCTCCACCTTTTGAGCTGAGACTGGACTGGAGGATTGCAAGAATGCGAGAAAAAGAGACAAGTCCTGAGTCTACTTCCTGCAGTGAAGGTCACTGGAATAGGCAGGTGGTGGGGAGAGACCTGGACAGACTGAAAACACACGATGCCACATGCTTTCACTTCCCTGTGGAATTTTAAAGGGTGAGCTCAGAGAAGCAAAGAAAGTGGCAGATACTGGGGGCTGAGTACAGTGGCATTGAGGAAATGTTGTTCAGAGGATACAAAATTCAGTTTGATAGGAGGAATAAGTTCAAGAGAGCTATTGTAGAACATGGTGTGCATGTTTATTACATTTTTATGTGTTTAGCTGACGTCAAATACATGTTTACTTTATTAGCTTGCTTTAGCCATCCTACAAAGTACATATATATTTCAAAACACATTGTACACTATTAACATGGAGGATTAAAATTGTATTATTATTTTAAAATAAATAAGATGTCTATATGGTGTATAACATGTTTTAAAATATGTGTATATTGTGGAATGAATAAATCAAGCTAATTAACATTTGTATTACCTTACAGGCTTGTCATTGTTGGTGGGGTGAATACTTCACATTTATCCTCAGCAATTTTGAAGTTTATAATACATCGTTTTCAACTGTATTCATTATGTTGTAAAATAGATCTGTTGAACTTTCTCCTCCTGTCTAACTGAAACTTTGTGTTCTTCAACCAAGATCTTGCTAAATCCATCACACTAAGCCCTTAGTAACTGTCATTCTACTTTCTGCTTCTATGAGTTCAACTTTTTTAGTTTCTACATATAAGTAAGCTCAAGTAGTACTTGTCTTACTGTACATAATGTCCTCCACATTCATCCATATTGTCACAAATGACAGGATTTCCTTCTTTTTTAAAGACCGAATAGTATTTCATTGTGTATATACACCATATTTTTTTTATCTGTTCATCTGTTGACGAACTCTTAGGTTGATTCCACATTTTGGCTATCGTGAGTAATGTGATAATGAACATGGGAGTGCAAATATCTTTTTGACATATTGATTTTATTTCCTGTGGATACATACACCCAGTGCTAATAATATTGCTGGATCATGCAGCGTTCTATTTTTAGTATTTTGAGGGATCTCCATACTGCTTTCCATAATGGCTATACTAATTCACTTTCCCCACAACGGTGGACAGATTCCTTTTTCTCCATAGCCTTGCTGACTCTTGCTATCTTTCAAGTTTTTATAATGACTATTCTAACAGGTGTGAGATGATACTTAGGGTGGTTTTAATTTGCCTTGATTTAAACATGAGTGATGTTGAACATTTTTTCTCACATACCTATTAGCCATTTGTATGTCTTCTTTTGAGAGATGTCTATATTTAATTCTTCTGCTCATTCAGTCAGGTTATTTGTTTTCTTGCTATTGTGCTATTTGAATTCCTTAAATATTTTGGATGTAACCCCTTATCAAATATATGGTTTGCAGATATTTCCCCCATTCCATAAGCTGTATCTCCACTCTATTGCTTGTTTCCTTGTCTTCCTTACATCCTTGTACAGAAGGATGTAATCTCACTTACATGTCAGTTTCCTTTTTGCTGCCTCTGATTTTGAGATCACAAAAAAATCATTGCCCAGGCTCATATCATAGGGATATTCCAGGGCTGGAGATTAAGCTCAGTGGTTAGAGTGCTTGTCTAGTAAGCACAAGGCCCTGAGTTTGATCCCCAGCACCAAAAAAAAAAAAAAAAAAAAGAAAGAAAGAAACTGCCATAGGGATATTCCCCTGAGATTTTTACTTGTCTATTAAAAATAATGATACATTTTTTAAAGTGAAAAGGAGCCAACAGGATTCGACTTTTGATCGGGTCATGACTGAGAGGAGGAAGGAGGTGGAATTGAGGATGTCACTGGAATTTCTGCGTGGGACCCTGTGTTTGCACTGGCGCCATCACCTCAACTGAGGAAGGCCCAGATCAGGGTGGGCAGGCAGTTCAGGACACACCAAGAGGTTTCTCTTGGATTTTTTGCGGGGAGGGTATTTGTTGTTGATGTTCTTTATTTATTTTTTTTTTTTTTGTTAGATTTCCCATTTGAGTGCTCAGAACTTTCCAAATTTCCAATCTGGAATCAGTAGGAAACAATTTGAAGTGGTTTTCAATTCTAGTGTGATTTATCCCACACCCCCGAACTCTCTTGGTTTGAAAATGCCAAAGAGAAAAATATGTAAATACATAATAAGGCTACAAAGTGAAAGTTTGGCATAGAAGGGATTAGCAGCTTGGGAATGGTTGCCTCCTGGATCCACAGTCTTCTCCAAACATGGCATAGGTATGCAGTCAGCGGCATCTTTTAAGTTGTATCCAAATAATCCTTGAAACTCACCATTGAAGCACATTCTCTCCTTGCCACCCAAGGAATTTTTCCAGGAAGTTTTAATTTTATCTCAGTATAGACTAATAGGTCTGAGGAGTATTAAATTAGCTAAAACTCATTAAACTGTAGCTCCTCTTTGCTTGTTCTTCTGAGCATTTTTGACCACTGAAGAGAGTCAGGTATCCCACATGGGTCATTGTTTACTTCCCTCACCAGAGGGCTAGTAAACATCTCTTACTCAATAATTTTCCTTCACTTCTCTCCATTTCCCAAGCGAGCTATTCCTCTTGCAAGTCTGTGTATTTGGCATTATCTGATGCTGTTATTGGAGCATACTTTTCTCCTTATTGTAAAGTACTGTGATAATGCATTCCAAGAGGGAACAATTTCTATAAACCATTAGAAGATTTTTGGCTCCTGAATGGCAGTTTTTATTACTCTGAAGATAAACTGATGCTCTAATCTACCATCTTGTTAAGTGTACACACACAATGAAACAATTGTCAGGCTCCAGGCAGCTTAAAAAATGTACATTCTCTTTTTCTCTCTCATAACATTATATTTTTGCTGATGTGCACTAAAATCAAAGGCAAAGCATAAAGGAGCACGGCATTTGCCATATAGTATAGTGGCACACAGAGCTGAGTGAAGCCTCAGTTCACTCTGTGATTCCTTGTTATCCTCATGGTAGTGACTATAGGGAGCTCAGGGCACTGGTCATTTTCTGTGATGGCCTCCACAATTCTGTCTGGCTGTGGAGTCAAAGAGAGATGATGTCTTGGCTATCTGATAGGCATGGTAGACTGAAGGAAATTCCTAAAATATTTGGAGATATGGAGGCTTGTTAGGGCATAGATGACTGTCCTTTTCTGTCCTGGGAAAATGCAATTGGTCTCATGGTTACTCAGAAACTTGTTTTTCCCTTTAGATTATTTTAGGGATATACCCTGAATCTGGACTCTTCTCTCTACTTGTTTATGTCTAGATTCCTCCAAGGAATCCTACATAGAAGCATCCAGAAAGTTCTAAACAGAGTTTTCTCTACAAGGCTGTTCTCCCACAATGGACAATCTCTCTTGCTTGTAAAGGTTTGTAACTGAGCTACTCTCAACTCAGAAGGAGGTTCTGGGTCTGCAGGGTGTTCTCAGGTTACTTGAGCTCCAGAGGCGACACCATGGCAGGCAAACAGAACTGGTAAGAGGAACCGATACGGCAGAGAGCCCTGCTCCAGAAAATTCTTTGACCCTGTAGGCCTATTTTGTTTTCCTGACCAGAAATATTAAGGCCACCTGAGAGCACAAGTAAGGAAATTCCAACATGTTCTCCCCTACTGCCCAATGTTGCAGTCCAGGAAACCGCTTCCCAGCCCAGATAGGACCAGCAGGGACCAGTGGGAGCTAAAACAGCACAAGACGATCTAAAGAGACCAAAACAACACTGCAGACGCTCTGGAAGTAACACTTCCATTGGAGCAGTGAGGCACACAAGTAGGCTGAGATTAGCATGCATAATTTAGGGACACTGCTTGCTAAAACAAAAGACTTAAACAGAAGGGGAAGTCTCCCAACATACGGTAAAAGCAAAAATGTTCAGATAAAACTGAATGTCACCCATCATTTCCAGAACCAAGAATATCATAATTTAAAGGAGATGAATCAGATGCTGGAATTATCTAACAAGAATTTTTAAAATGGCTGCCATATACATGTTTGGGAACTTTTAAAAAATTTTCTTTGAATGAATAAAAAGAAAATCCCAGCAAATGAATATTAGGTTTTTTTTGTTTTTTTTTTTTTTTGTTGTTGTTTTTTTGTTTTTTTTTTTTTTTTTTTTTTTTTTTTTTTTTTTTTTTTTTTTTTTTTTTTTTTTTTGGTGCTGGGGATCGAACTCAGGGCCTTGTGCTTGGAAGGCAAGCACTCTAACCACTGAGCTAAATCCCCAGCCCCATGAATATTAGTTTTTAAAAAGAGAAACAAGTAGAAATTACGGAACTGAAACATGTAATAGGAGAAACTTTATAAAGGCTCGCCAGAGACTCATAGTAAAGTGAAGAAGAAAAAGGATAGACACAGTAAACTTGAGGATAGAATGTACCCAGTATGAATCCAATGAAATCCAATGAAAAAAATTGGAGACTCAGGGACCTGGAGGATGTCATAAGCTCCAATACGAATATGATTGACGTTTCAGAGGGAGAAGAGAGTATGCTGAATGATGATTTGAAGAAATAATGGCTGAAAACTTCTCAAATTTGGTGAAAAACATGAACTTGTCGATCCAAAGAACTAAACAATTCCAAATTTGTCAATCCAAACTAAGCAATAAAACGAATTAAGGCACATCATAACTGAATATCTGTAAACTGAAAAGAAATATTTTGAAAGCAGCCAGAGAGAAACAACACATTATATGTAGAGCAACACCACTTCAAGTGACATTAGAGTTTTTCATTTGAAACAATTGAGGCAGAAAGTAGAGGCACACAATTTTTCAAAGGCTAAAGAAAAAACTGTCAATGATAGCTTCTATATATGGTGTGACTATCTTTCAAAAATGATGAAGAAATAAAAATATTCTGAAAAAAAGAAAAAAACGAGTATGGTCATGTTGAATCTATCCTTAAAACTGGCTAAAAAAATTTCTTCAAACAGAAAGTAAAAGGTAAAAGTAGGAAAAGGTTCTATCAGAAGAACAAGAGTAGAAATACAAAATACTTCTTTTTATCTTCTGAGCTTTATAAATCATATTTGATGATTGAAACATAAATTCTAATATCACCTGGTAAGTGATATAAATTCTAATATCACTATCAAGACAGTGGTGTTTAAGAGGGAAAAGTGAAGGGACTAAAGTGAGGTTTTCACAGTTCCCTGGAAATAGTCATTACTACAACCACTATAAAAATCATATAAAGAAGTTCAGTCAGAAACACTGTAAATGAATGAAGATGTAATTGTAAAAGTTAACACAGAAGAAAGAGAAGCAATAAGAATGATAAACACAGAAAATGGAAAAAAAGCAATCAATGAAATGACAGATTTAAGCACTAACTCAAATAATTATGGTAAATATCAGCAGTCTAAACATGCCAATCAACAGACAGTTTATCAGTGAACTGAAAGAACAGGCCTCAACAATATTTTGCTCACCAGAAAAATCACTTGAAATTCAGTAACGCAGGTAGATTATAAGCAAAAAAGATGAAGAAATATGAACAATGAAAAGATGAATTTAAAAATAGGTGTAGCTATATTAAGATAAAGTAGACGTCAGAGCAAGGGAAATTATTCTAGACAAAAAGGAAATTACATAATGATAAAAGTATCAGTCTCCTAGGAAGACATAAATATCTTAAATGTGTGCACAATAAACAAGAGTCTCAGGACACATGAAACAAAAACCAATAAAGCTTAAAGGAGAAATACCCATTAAAATAAAATTTAAAAAAAAAGAAAAAAAAGGAGAAATAGATAAATCTTCATTTATAAGTGAGGACCTCAATATCCACTTTTAGCAAAAGAGAGAGAAAATCTGAACTGCACAATTAATCAACAAGATCTAACTGATATTCATAGACTATTCTACCCAATAACAGCAGAATTCACATTTTTTAAGTCTCTTTGGAACATTCAGCAAGGTAGACCATACGTGAGCCAATAAAGTAAATTTTAACAAATTAAAGTAAATGAAGTCATATAGAGTGTGCTCTGTAACCGTAACAGAATAACATTACATATCAGTAACAGGAAGAAAACTGAAAAATTCACAGAAATTAAACAATATAGATAATCTGCAGATCAAAGAAGAGACCTAAAAGAAAACTTTAAAAATTACATACAACTAGATGAAGGATTAAATACATCTGCACATATGTGAGATACAGCTAAAACAGGGCTGAGAGGAAAACTCACAGCATGAGATGCAGATATGAGAAATGAAAAAGAATTGCAAAGCAAAAATCTGTCTACCTCAAGAAACTAGCAAGAAAAAAGAAAGATCAGAAGAATCATAAAGTTTTAAGAAAACAAAGAGGAACTCAAAGCAAAAACCTGACTTTTAAAAGAAAAATAAAGTTGATAACCTCTAGCAAGACTGACAAAAATAGAGAAAACACGAATCAATAAAATTAACTAAGAATAAAATGAATGGTACAATAGACCCTACCACTGTGAGAAAGAAAATAAAGAATTGCTATGAACTTTATTGTCATAAAGCAACAACTCAGAAAACATGGGACAAGTCTTCAAAAACAAACAAAATACCAAACCTCGAAGTGAAATAGATAAACAGTACAGCTCTGTATCCTTAATGTTATTATATTCATTATTTTAAACTTCTGCAAAATATTTTCAGTTCTACATGGTTCCAACAGAGAATTTTACCAAATTCTTAAAGAGAGATTGGCATTCAGCTTACTTAATTTCTTCAAGAAAAAAGAAGAGCAACAAACATTTCACAACTCATTTGATGAAGCCAGTATAACATCATTAGCTCTCATGAAAATGAAAATCAAGACAACAATGAGCTATCACTACACATGTATCCGAATGACTAAAATAAAAAGTAGTGACACCAAATGCTGGTGAGAGTATAGAGAAACTGTAGTACTTATCAGCAGTGCTAGTGGAAACGTAAGCTAGTGTTGCACTTCTGGAAACCAGTTTGGCAGTGTCTTAAAAACAAAAACAAAAAACTATCCAAACAATTACCATATTATCCCCAAATTACACTTAATTCAGAGAATACTTGTGTTCCTCTAAAAGCCCATGCACAAATGTGTATGGTAGCTTTGTGATAGCTCCAAACTGAAATCAGCCCAGATGTCTTTCTCCAGACTTAATGGTTAAACAAACTAGCACATCCATACCACTGCATGCTACCAGCAATAAAAGAAGCCATCTATTTACATACACAACAACTTGGATGAATCTTCAGGAAATTACACTGAATGAAAAAAGCCTATCCTGAAATATTATATGACATAATACTCTACTCACACAACATTTTTAAAAATGACAGCACTCTGGGATTCTGAGGCAGGAGGGTTGAAAGTGTGAGCCCAACCTGGGCAACTGACCTACTCAGTCAGGTTTTGTCTCAAAAATACAAAAACAACTGGGCATATAGCTCAGTGTAAAGGCCCTGGATTCAATCTGTAGTTCTTCCAAAAAAAAAAAAAATTCCCTGGTCTTCATGTCAGTGAACCTGGTTCCTTTACCACCCATGTCCACAATAAATTCATTCTGGTACCAATTTCTGCCAAGCTTTGATACAGCCTTCCACTTTCTCATCAAGAGCTCTTGCAGCAACCACCCATTAGTCAGAGTTGGAGGTGAATTCAAGTCTATTGGCACAACTTCATCTATAAATTTCTTCTAGAAATATTTAACATGAAACTAACCAAGCTTGTGGGTCTCACTCCAGTTTAAGAGGAACAGATAGATGGCATCCAGAGGAAACAATAGGCGGATCCAAAATTTAGGACACTGTACAGGACAAGTGTCATGGAGGATATAAAGAAAAGTCGTGATATGTGGAACTTTCTTTCAACTTCCTTTCGGCTATACCCACAAATTACACACATGTGCATGTGCTAAAGCAACTCTGCAGAATGTTGACAAGTATTTAATCAAACGGTGAGTGTATCATTGCAGTATTCTTCCAATTTTTCTGTTTGCCTAGATATTTTCTCAGTGAAAAGTTCTCAGAAAAAAACCCCACTGGCCATCTGGGAATTAGGTGGTCTTTTAGGTTCCTTCCCAGTGTGATAAATAGACACTGAAGTTCAAATCTTGGCTTTGATATTTATTAGCTGAGTTCTTTAGGCCTTACTTTTTCTCACGTATAAAGATAAAGGATTTGGGAAAGCTCTGAAGGTCTGTATATCTTAAGGTCACCAGAGAAATTTACTCAAAATCTCACTCACATTATGAACAACCACCTGTGCCAACACATTTTACTTCTGTTCTGGATCTTTCAGACAGAAATATGAGAACTTTCCTCTTCTGAATATAATAAAGAGAAAAGAAGAAGTGAATGTACTCTTCAAATATTTGACAAATGTTCTTTGTTTGCTCCCACTTTCTTCCTTTCCTAAATCAGTCGTATCCATCAGGATGAATAGCTATACAATCATATTATATACTGTTCATGTCACACATACTGTGTGCAAGCCTCTTTAGCCTTTTCATTATTAGTTTTTAGCTGCACTTGACTTTACTCTGTATCCTTTCCAAGGTCTGTCAGCCAAAGCTTAGTTTACTTCTATTGCTCTGGATCCCCCAACCACCATGTCTCATCCAAGGATAAATCCTGTATTTGCTTATAATCTAGGCATGATATCTTTATTACTTTCCAAAATATAAAGGAAAGCCTGATCATGAAGATTTGAGTCAAGAGATATGCTCGCCTTAAACAAAAACCAGCTTTGGGAGCAGAGGCACAGGCATTTGGGATGTAAGCCACTCTGTTCTATGTCAGAGGTTGAATCTCCCCAGCTTTCCTAGATCATGGAACAGTGCTTGCTTTGACAGCACATATACTAGACCAAGCCCTCACAGCAGCTCGCCACTCTGCGGGGCCACTGTGAGGAGGCCTGAGGGAAACTGGGAAGGGGCCGGGTTGTGTGGAGGTGGGAAAGATGTTGAACGCAGAGATCTTGGGGGAAAGTCCAGGTTGCAGCAGGCCAGAATGGAGGTGTCATTAAAAAAATATGGTGACTGTTTAAATTAAAAATAAATAACTTTATTATAGTTAAAGACACATTGCCATTAATTCCCCTCAAAATAGTCCCTCTTGTTTCAAAAACACTTATACTATCATTCTTGCCACTTTCTGAAGCAGTTCCAGAAATCCTCTTTTACAAATGTCTTTTTGTGGCTGCCTCACTTTCCTGAATCGATTCGAAATGTCTAGGGCAATTTCTGTCATATATAAACACTATGTTGTGTCATCCACCTTATTTACCAGTGCTGACATTGTGTGACTTCTGACTTTTCTCTAAAGTCAAAATGACTGTGAAAGGTAAACATTTTGAATTGATTCAGGACATCAAGGCAGTCACAACAGCACAAATAAGACATGAAAAAGGACTTTTAGGATTACTTCAGAAAGTGGCAAGAATGATGGAGTAAGTGTGATTGAAGGGAAAGCGAGCACTCTGAGGGGGATTAATGGCAAGGTGTTTTTTACTGTAATGAATTTTAGAAATTTAAACATTCTCTGTATTTCTTTATCACACATCAGTGTATGAGTTGTCTTTTCATGGCATCTGGTGAGAAACAGCAAACAAAAGCTCTTCCACTAATTCTTGAAGAATATGTGATTTCTTTCTGAAATAATAAGCAATAAATGCTACAGTGGATTTTTGCTAAGAGAGTTCTTCAGGCTTTTTATAATGACAAATGTGTCAGCGAAGAAAGCATAAATTAGTGGGAATGAATGTCTCCATTGAGTGTGGCACAATAACCGAAAGAATCTGCCTTTCTTGCTGGAATTCTAGCCCTTAAATTCATTCATATAATCCCAGAGTGCCAGATTGTCTCCTTTGTGAATTAAATACCTCAAGGAATATCCTCCAAGCTTCGGAGAGGCATAGTCCTCCCGGTTTTGTAGGTTGACACAATTGGCAGTCTTGGCTTCAGAGAAGGCTCATTAGCACAAATGGATGCAGTAAAATTTCCCCAGAGTCAGTCCTTGGAAACACCAGGGAACACACTCTGTGTTAGATTATAGAAGGAAAAACCCAGTCTCCATTGCAGTCGCCCTGTTGGCAGTTCCTTAATCCACCAGGCTTCTCTCCCTGCTTTCAAACCAACTTTCCATTGTAAGGACGTTTATCCACACACTTCATGTCAGAGGTTCATTCACTTGATATTTATTTATTATACTACGAGAGAAAAATTATTCACCTGATACTTGCTAAGCATGGCAAGGAAGACGTTATTGAATACTTGCAGTATGAGTCAAGGCTGTTGTAACAGAAGCGAGAAATTGAATCTAACTCTGCAAACAACAAGGACAAATGAGGATTTATAGCCAACAGCAGAGTGAGAGAGTGGATGGAAAATCACTAAGAGGAACTGGTTAGATGTCAAGGGTAGAGTGAGGGAGAAGAGGAATTTGATGAGATATCCAGGGTGGGGAATTCTCAATAAACAGGTTTAGCAGGATTCTTTGCAAAAACCAGACCAGGGGAGAGGCTTAGATTTAGTCAAGTCCTTGTCAATATTCGGAAACTGCCTGTGGTAGGAAGGCTTCTCCAAGAAAGTGACATTTGGTCAAGACTTAGAAGATGAGAGTCAGCCTGGTGAAGAATGTTCTAGGTGGGCAGGAAGAAAGAAGAAATATGCTGAATTCCAAGCATTTTTCAGCCTCCCCTTTGAGCTAGCATTTCTTCCTTTGATTGTTCTGCAAGTCTTAGAGCAGGGACAGGCCTACTGGTGTAGGAGTCAGGAACCTTGTTCCCACTGTGCAGTAAATTCCTTATGTTCTATTTCATTGAGCGTCTCTGAAAATGAATTTCGTTTCTACTAAAGAAAGAGGTTGCTGGCATTTAGAATGAGATCTTATCCTGGGGCTTGTTCTGCACCTTGAAGAATGTTATTAATTACTAGCCTCCACCCAATAAATATTGTGAAAACCAGTAATGACTCATCCCTCATACACACACTACCAAAGGAGAGGAGATGAGCCTATCTCTAGTTGAGAATCACTGTGTAATCACAGATTTATGCTTGCTAGCTGTCAATTGCCTCATTCTATTTGAAATTTCAATCCATTGTAAAAGAACCAGCCTTAGCCTAATTCACAATCCCTCTGAGCTTCCTCAGTTTAGGGTTTCTATAGCCAGTGGTTACTTAAGGTATTCCCATGTTGCCTCAGGAGCCAGAGAATTAGACAGCAGTGTTGTGAGGTGGTTCCTTTAAAAGTAACTGGTCAATTAAAGTATTCCATGTCCTTCTTGTCTCGAACAAAGAATTGGACAAGACAAGCCAAAAATGGTGCCAGAAGTTCATTTCAAAGGTGAGGGCAAAGATGAAGGCTGAAAGGGTAAGGGAAGAACAAAAGAAAGGATAAAAGAAAAAATAAAATTGTGCGCTGAGTGTAGGAGACACATGGTGGCCTTCTATGAGGAATCACGACAGTGGGCTCCTATTGGCATTTGTGTCCTTCCATGCAGTCCACACCTGGTGGGAACATGGGAAGTTCTACATGTGGGTCCTGGTTTTGTTCTGAGATCTTGTGATTGACGGGTCCCGCCCACTTCTCCAGCCAGCTTTGCCACACCCTACCTCCTACATCAGGAGGGGAGAGTCTAATTCCTGATTCCTAAATGTGGGTAAAAGAAACGGAGAGTTGCAGATCTTTCATTTGGGAATATTCTGTATAAGACAAGAGTTAGGAAAACTACCCTTTTACCTTTGTCAACAGAAAAGGGGCTGATGATGACTCAATTTTAGCTGGTAAGGACTAAAGCAAGAGGGAAAATTTGAGCTGTAACTTTCCAAAGGCTGAACATGTAAATTTTTCCTCTTTGGCAATTAAACCACCAATGTCCCTAAATTGTCCCTTTCCTTGAGTGTTTTCCATTTGACAACAGTTTCTCTGACTTTTAAAGATAAATATAGGAACTAAAATCCCCCTATGGCAAAATCCCAGGCCCTAAAATTTTGTATTTTCTCTTTGTATGAATGTTTAAGATATATATGCATTTATATGCATATGCAATATATTGCCCACATTTTGCTTTGCTATTTAGAGTGTTGGGTATTTTGGACCCACTTGGAAGATAAATGTATGCTGGTGCTTTACAGTATCTCCTGCAGTGTAGCTATTATTAAGCAGCAGTAGTAAATAATAACCACTGGCTCTAATTGCTTAGAGAATTGCCAAGCGATAATCTGCGATGTAATTAAGTGAAAGAAACCAATGTTGTCTTTAAGCACTTTCATAAAGTAATTCCCCAGGAGGCATCAGAACTTCCATGGTCGAAGTGACCTGATGGGGCAAAATTAACGAACCCTCCAGGCATACTGCATCTGGGGTAAGAAAAGCCAACCATATTTTGGATTTTTTTTGTTTTTGTTTTTGTTTTTTCGTCACTGCTGTTGTTAAATGAACAATTCTGAACCACTATATTATTATTATGTTATTAAATGTTACATTTTGTTTGTGTCTGAGTCCTACAATTAGGTAGAGCATAGTCTAATAAGAAGACTCTGCTCTAACTTAGGGGCAGAAAGAGGGTCTATGGAGCTCCCAGCCCACTGGCCAAAGAAGATAGTAGAGAGACAGGGCATCAGCATTTCTGGGTCTCCGTGACTTGCTGGCCTGGGCTAGGCTGAGGGAAAGCAAGTGCCTGTGGGTCTCTTCCAGGGAAGCCTGGGGTCTCCCATAGCTCTACCTTGATATGGATTGGCAGGCCATCTACGTTTATTCTCAGCCTCAGATGTCTTCTGAAACATGCGAAGGGGATCTTTCTTGCCAAGGTCAAGCACAGCTTCAGTTCTGGAAGAAGCGCAGGTGGGATTTACAGAATGTTTTCCCCTCCAGGCCATGGGCATATATTTATCCTGGTTTTAGAAGAGTGACCAAGTCACTTGGCACTTCTGTAATTTATGGAACACCACTAAGTATTACGGATGTTGATCAAGATCGGGAATCCTTCCCATCAGTTTGTTTTCCTGATACCAACACTCAGAAACCGTCTCCCTGAACCAGAGACCAGTTGTTGTCGCAGCAGCCTTGTGTCCCTCTTTCTCCAAGAATCCGGTAACCTTGAGGTGTGCTGAGGAAGGTGGAATAGTTGAAGAGTGACAGTCACATAGAAGTTGCCAACCAGAAAACCAGCCAGAAACTACATTTCCATCAAGGCAGATTATAAAGCTATTCTAATGATGTAAATGTCCTAATGATTTCCTGTGGCTGCCTTTAATCTTTCATGAATCTGATTGCTTGCTGCTATTTCAGTGACTTATGATTAAGAAGGCTAGAATTTTTAAAAGAAAGAAGGATAAACCAACTCTGAAAACTTCAACAGCTTATAGACTCTCTAAATTTGGTGTCTATTAAATATTCTGATGTGAATTCAAGGGTTCATGTTCCTGCTTACAGACAACTAATTTTAGAGCCCTGGTGCTTCTCTTGGTTTTAAAGTTCTGTCATTCTGCCAGAATATAATGATCTTTTCATTAAGTATAGATGTTTGGAAATTTTATTGACAGTACTACTTTTCTGAATTAAAATTATGAGATTTTTATATCTCCAACTCAAATTATAGTTGTGTTTTCCATGAAATGCAACATCTATGGAGTTATTTTGTTAATGTGCCATTTAATTCAAATTGTTCTGCGCCCTCTATTTTCAGATTTGGTGATTTTGGAAAGGTACCTCTTGATTATAAGAGCGATTACAGAATATCACCAAGAGGGACGGGAGTATAAAATCATTCAAAGTCATGTGACATCATGAGATAGATGCTTTTCTAAAGTGCCTGCTTCATCTTATTGTCTATTTTCCTACGCTGAAAGTGATTTTGTGGTTATGTGAGTCAGACAGGCTCAGGAGAAAGAATATTCCATTTCAAGTAGTGACTAGTACATTGCCACAAACCCTGTGCAAAATTTATAAATGTCAACTGAATCCCACTGATACCCACGCCAGAGGGAAATCTTGCTGTTTGTGACCCCAGTTAGACTCTTTAGCACCACACTTACTGCTCAGTAGATTTTTGTGAAATGATTAATGAATCTATACCTAAAGATGTTATTTTCATGATTTTGGAAGATGTCAAATTTGTGGACTGTGTGTGTACACATGTTCTATACTATGAATTGTAAAAATCACTCTGCGTCATTAGACAGGAAGACTGATAAATCTGGCAACCTGCCATTGTTTTTGGATAATAAATACAGAAAAGCTCTGGCTTAAAAAGCTTTAATTGGAGATGGATTAACTAGAACAAAAGTACTAAAGTCAATGCTTATTTAGCTGAATTAAGTGGTTGTTTGCATTCTCGAGACTATTTTTTACTTTTCTGACGTTCCTCAGCCAGGAGAGTTACCAGAATAGACAAGCATGAAATTAATTTTTCATACTCATAATGGATAATGCTTATAGCTCACTTCCATTAGAGTGTTTTGTTTTCTTCTTAAAAAATCCTTCTGCTGTCCCCAAAAGCCACTGGCCCAATCCTCATCCAGATTGCTGAGTGAAATAAATTCTTTCCTCACTTGCATTTCAAGTTGTCATGAAGTGATGTTTGGGGAGTAGTTCTTCACCAGAGAGCTAAGAATTTTGTGATATACCAGTCTTTCTGTCTGTAAACAATCATCTAGCATTTATTATGCAGTCTCCTAGGTTGTCCTTTCTTCGCCGACTTTGTACTCACACTAACCTCCTGTGAACACAAGCATGGCCCTTTCTTAAACCAAAATTAAATCTGAAAGCTTCGTTTCTTTTTCTCCTCTTGGAACCATGGTGTTCAGCAGCATATTGTTTTTTGTTACTTTGACCCTTGATTGGAATGCGCTTAAGGACACATATCAGATACCAGTAATGAGCATGAAAAACATCGAAGAGTAGGAAAATTTCCTAACCGGTGATCTTAGAGTGGGTTTGGCCTATTTTCAGCATTTTCAAGCTTCTGACTAAGTTGCTTAGCATGTCTGCTTTCCTTCCATCTCTAAGAACCATTTGTTGAATATCTGCTATGTGAGGATACTGGTGATTGCCAAGGATTCAGAGGCAAAAGCATCACTCTCTTGTCTCTGATGGGGCTCAGTCTGTCAAGAGAGGCTAGTACTCTGAGAAGTAGACACATCTAAAACTCCTCTGACTCGCTTCCCACCTGAGCTCCTCTTATCCTTAATAGTACCGCTGTCTTCCACTCTTCATACCCGCATGCAATCAGCAACCAAGTTCTTGGTACCATCCTTTGTGTTCTTACATCTCTATCATTTCCTTTCAGCTCTCACCCCATATATTGCAGTCACCTCTTACTAAAGGGGCTTGACTTTAGACCCTGCTTGCAATCCACGTGGTCCCTGTGGCCAGATCAAAGTGTCTGAAGCATGGCTGATGATATAAATGACAGTTTAGCTAGTCAGTGTATAAGTAGGCAGTCAGTACGGGGCAGGCCTAAAATAGAGTTGGCTAGTTATAAAGAAAATAGCACATATGCCGATTAAGAGCTAATTCAAGCTATGCAACTAGTTAAGTTTAAAAATGTAAAAGCAAACACAGGAAAAAGGATAAAAAGTTAGGATGAAGATGGACAGATAAGAACCCTTCCTCCCAGGAAAGAAACTTCTTAGGTAGAGTACGGTGTTAGTTAACAAACCTTTCCTACCTCATGGCTAGACGTCAAGAAATTATAACATGCAGACTAACCAGTTTCCTTTAAACTTGGTTTCCTGGCTGGGGATTTAGCTCAGTGGTTAGAGTGCTTGCCTTGCAAGCACAAGGTCCTGAGTTCGATCCCCGGCACCAAAAAAAAAAAAAAAAAAAAAAAAAAAAAAAAAAAAGATAAACTTGGTTTCCTTTGAACTCCTGATTAACTGATGTTCTTTTCAGAGTCTGCATTACATAACCTGAACTTCAATTGGTTATTCTAAACCCACAGAGAAACCTGTGCTAAGTGATCACTAGATAACAAGTTCCCACTCTGCTAATCCATGTAAAACTAAGACAAAAGAAGCACGCCTGCGATCCGCTCAGGTCCTTTCTCAACTAGGAACTATTTTTCTTCTTGTATTTCAAATAAACGTTTCCTCTTTAACCTCCTTTCTGTCCGCAATTTCATTCTTTGACTTGATGAGGCAAAGGTCTTAGTTCGTATGATGATAGCTGTTCGACCATTGCTTCCCTCCTCTACCTGACCAGTCAGGAATTCTTCCAGCAAGAAGAAAAAAGATAGATCCCAGCGTATTTCTGACCTCATTTATACTCCTTTTCACTAGCTCTATGACACAGACAAGCTTGCTATTACTCCCAGTGCATAGTATGTATATGTCCCAACTGTGGCCTGCAGGTTGGACACACATGGCTTGCCTGGGCTAAGCTGAGTGACAAGAAATTGTCTTAGGCCACACACAAAATGTATAATAGTTACTATATATAAGTAACAAAACATCTTTTTAAAAAATATTTTTTATTATAACACAGATGTGTCCAAACTGTGACCCACAAGTTGGACAAGGCTGGTCTACACTCTTAGTTCACATCATTTTTTATATGGCTCCTCTGCCCTTTCTCTTTTATATCAGGTGTCCAAGTCCCCACTTCCTCATGGACTAATTGAAAACCTCTCAAAAACAACCAGACTTAAGTAACTACTCCTTCATGTAGCCCCTAAAGCACTTTGCAGCTCCTATTATTTTCTATCTGATAATATATTACTCACGTACTAAGGAAAGCCACCGTGACCGTTAGCCCCTTCTGTGTACTTCTATGCACTGGCCAGTTGTGCTGCTAAGTCTTTCTGTTTATTATCACATTGTTGTCGCCAATGAAGTGGGTGCCAGTATCCTGCTACAGGTGAAGAAATTAAGCTACTGATAAATAAGTAAAGCAATTTTCTAAGCTCACAGACAGCAGTGAGGTCTTGAATCAGAATCTTCCTACCTCTAAACCCTATGCTTTAATGACCACATTTTCTTGCCTCCCATGTTCATATTTTAAAATGTCTCCTACTGGTTTCTATCTTTAGTAGAAAAGTTTAAAATATCTTTTTATCTTATGTGTCTTTCACAAAGTAAATCTTCATTAAATCTTTAAGCAAATGTCTTCTGACTCCAGTTCCAAGTACTTCCAAATTTTTAAAAAAAGACATTCAATATTTAAAATTTGTGTCAACTATTGCAATGAGCACATCGGTATACTTCATGCTAATTTCATCCTCTTCAACTCCTGGGGGGATTTAGAAACACCAGGACCAAATGTGATAAAGTATTAGTTTTATTTATTCAAACCAAGTAACTAGAGACATTAAAGGGCAAGTCGCACACACATGCACACACCACACACCATACACACACACAACCTGATTTCTATGAAAAACTCTTGTTCTTCAAAGAATCACAAAGAAGAAACCAGCAGATTACAGTTTGAAAGCTTTAGTTTCAAAGGCTGTTCCGAATGGTGGATGTGAATACTGTGCATTCAGGTGTCTGGATCCAGAGATGCATAGGCCTACTGGGTTTGATCTGCAGAAACAGTCTCTAATCTCCATGTTTTACTTGAGTGAGAGAGCACTGTTTTCACCATTTTTCATCCTGCTTTCTCCACAGTACTTCAGAATCAGGGCACTGTTCTTAAACAAGGACGTTATGTTTTGTATTTGGTCCTCGATACAGAACAACTCGGTTGCAGCAGAGGATTGTCCGTTGTACTTGATAGAGATAGACAAACATTTGCATATTTTTGTAGAGTATGCACCATGAGTGAAGCTCCTGTGAACCAAAAATTTAGAAGCAGATAAACATGGTAGGTTTCTCTGTATCTGAAAGTCTATAAACATGGACTTAACTTTGTATGTAATCAGATGTTGAACAGTATACAATATAATATTCAGTCTACCTGATGCTGAGGCTTTGAAGGCCAGGTATTCCCACATTACAACTAATAATGGCAATAGGTGATCCATTATTCTGATATTATAAGCAATTGTATTCTTATTTTAATGCCTCAGGTAACAGTATTGGGTGCACAATTCACAAAACCAGTAATAGAACCTAAAAGTGAGTCACTATTCATAATCTCTATTTGTTCACGGTCCAACCATGAAACTCCTATCAATAAAGTCTTAATTAATGTAAAGTCTTTTGGGGGGGAATTTCAGTTTTTTAATTTTGGGTAATATAATTACATTTCATTGGCAATTTGCAGTTGACATAGTGCTTTTACATACATTTCCATATTTGAGCTTAAAATGATCAAAGTAAAGCTCATATCCTCCATAACTGACTATACCGATGATATGCAAATTATAGAAAGGATGAAAGAACTGTAAATATCCATTTGTCATCTGTTCATTTTTATAGAAGTGCTAAAATATTCATTCAAATGTGATTGCAGGCAATAAAGAAAATAAAATGTTTTTCTCTGGATTATTAAACTATATATATACACATATATATGAGTTTATTGGAAGAAGGAATTCTGGAAATATCTTTTGTTCTCGTTTTACAGTTTTCATGGAGTAGTTGAATTGTTTGTGATCACTTTGGTTTGCTTAACAACCTAGTTAGAATATAGAGACTTATAATGGCAGATTACAGACTCTAGTACACCTTTTTCTTCTAAAAATTAACTTTGTATTTACAACAATTTTAGACTTACAGAATTATTATGAAGATAGCGCAGAGACTGACCCTATATGCTGCATCTAGTTTTCCCTGTTATCAGCATCTTACATTCGTGTAGAATATTTATTACAACAAACGAACCAATACTAATATATTACTATTCACTAACTTCCATACCTAATGTCCTTTTTCTGCTCTAGGATCCCATTCAAGAGACCACAGAACATTTAATCTTCATCTTTCCTTAGGCTCCTATTGGCAGTGACAATTTCTCAGATTTTCCTTGTTTTTTTTAATAAACTTGATGATTTTGAGGAGTAATGGTCAAGTATTTTGTAGACTGTCCCTCAACTTGAGTTTGTCTAATGTATTTCCTCATGATTAATCTGGGATTAGGATTTTGGGGGAAGAAAGTCTCAGAAGCAAAATGTCATTTTCATCACCATAGCAAGAGTAAATACTGTCAACACGCTTTATCCCTGGTGAGGTTGACTTTGGTCACATAGAGGTCATCAGGTTTCTCTGCTGTAGTTATTCTTTTTTCCCCTTTCTTTCTATAGAAGCCACTATGCTCAACTCATAGAGAGGAGAGTTTTGTTCTGTGTCATTAGGGTGGTTTATCTATGTAAATTATTTAGTTCAATAGGTATTTTAAAATTTGCGAAGCTGGGAGGTTTGCACAAGTAAAACATGTTGTGAATAGGAAAGTGTGAAAAGATAAAAAAAATTTACATGAGGAAGACAAGGCCTCAGGAAATGAAAGTAATGATTGTAGCTAAGGTAAGAGGTGGGGTCACATTTCTCTGCAGGAGTAAATACTTCCATCACAGAGACATATGACATTCGCTGTTGTCCTGCCTACCCAGTTCCTCTGGGAGAGTGAAGCATTTGAATATTTGGAAGCTATAATGAGTTCATAATCCTTTTGCTTTACTCCTGGGATCATCTCATGAATATAACACACTTCCTTCACTGCCAATGTCTATTCTGTCTTTGGTCTCCAAAATGTACAGAATCTTTCCCAGGATTCCAGACAGAATTCACTGTCTTTTTTTGGAAATGGATAGTACGGGGGGCATGTGATGGGAGTGATGTTATTTCTATTTAGTGGAGAAAAATGAGGAAGAGTATAAGTGATATGGTAAAGATCTTCTTAATTAATTACTTCTTTCTTCACTATTTAACAAAAAGTTCTCTCACAAATCTCTCCAAAGACCTTCTTGTCAGTACAATAGTCTCCTTCCTTATTCTCCTTGATCCTTCTTTTGTATTTGATGTTAAATACCCTCTTCTGCTGCATAGCTATTGCCGTGTAACAAACTATCTAAAACCATACTGGTTTGAAAAATAATCGTTTATTATTGTTCATGCATCTGTGGAGCAGATGGTGTTTATCTAGGCGGGGTTCAGCTAGGTGGCTCTGCTTCTTATGGGCATCGACTAAATGGCTGGGGTTCACTGCTTTGTGTGTATCCCACCCTTCTCAATCAACATGTTAGCTGTGGCTTCTTGTTACCATGGGCCTTGGCAGAAGAGCAAGAGAACGTGTGGTGACACCTGAGGTCCCTTAAGATTGAGGTTCAAGATGTGCACCTTGTCTTGTGTACATGCTGTAAGTGAAAGCAAGTTATATAGACAAGGGACTGTGTCTTCAGTGAGGTCACAGCTCGCGTTTAGTTGCAGGGGTCAGGGAAATACCAGGACTAGTAATGCAGTAATGAAGTGTATCGTATCCTTGCTTCCTGAAACGTTCTTTCTTTTTCAAAAACATAATGCGGTCTTGAACCTCTTGTTTTTATTGTTTCTTTAATCCTTCTTCCTTCTACCTCTGTAGAAGTATGTAGGCTTCATGTTTAAGTTTTTCAGTCTTGATTGTCTCCACAAGGGTCATCTTCCCAACAAAACTCATCCAGGTGCCTGCAAAGTCAATTTGAGTTTACCACTGGGGATTTTCCTTTAAATTGCCTTAACTCATAATGTTTGGTCATGCACTCCATGTAAATCAATGTTTGTTCCCAATAAAACATGTATATCTGAAGAAGACTTGGGCCTTTTGATAAATGAAGTAAATCTAAATGTAAAAACAAAACCTCTAGTGAAAATTTGCCATATGATATCTCTGAAAATTAAAAGGGACTATATTTGAAAAAAACCAATAATGATAAGAAACATTGTTAAGAGCCATTTCCTCAAGACATTTACTATTTTTTTAAATCTAAAGATCATGTAGAGTGTCATGATAACCGTGTTTATATATTTGAAAGTGTGTGATATGGGAAGATCTGAGGTTTTTTCTACATAGCAGAACTAACTCCAGTGGATTTTGATGGAGGAAACTTTATTTTGATATAAGGGGAAAATTAGTAAGAGGAACTGAGGAAAAACAAAATGGTTTGTATACCTCTTTTTTTTTTTTTTTAAAGTAAATGTCACTTTTCTGTCCTGGAAGATCTTTAATCCTCATTTGCCATCAAAATCCTATCCACTCTTCAAGACTGATACCAAGCCTTCTTCCCTCCATAAACATTTCTCTCATTACTCAAATTTTATCAGTCCTTCTCAGCTCATGTTATGAATCTCCACCCCTTTAAACCAAATTAAAGCTCTCTGAAAGAATAAGTAAGATGTACTAATTCATAACTTCAGGCATGATACAAAGTACTGAGTTTAAAACAGGCAGTTAGTAAATTCTTACCAGCTTATTTTTTATTACATATTTTCTGATTTCTAATACAGAGGCACTAGGTTTAGAATTCAAAACCAGATTGGACTTCTCAGGAATCTGATCATTTGACAGTGATTTCAAAAGACTAGGCTTCTGATTTGAATGAAAACCTGAAGGGAGTAGTAGATTTTGCCATCACTTGACATCCAAGCTTATATTTCCTACTCATTAAAGAGGACCCTGAAATTAGAGATTTTCAAAGATCATACATTTGTAGCAGTGGTACTTTGCTGGGTTAAATAGCTGAGTCCATATGCCTTCATTTCTTCATATTTGGAAATTATTCAAAACAAAAATCAACTGGTAAGTGAGGATATGTGATGTAAAAGAATATCCATGACACTGGAGAGCCGTCAACCTAGTTTGTATTCAGGTCTGCCTGTTGTCATAGTTACTGATGCACTCAAAGTGATTTCCCTCTTGAATCACACTATACAGACCTACAGTGAAAATAAGCTATTCTTCCTGCTTTTTTTTTCTCTATCCATGCATTGAATCTTAAAAAATCAATTGTATGGATGTTTTTACACTCACAGCAAGATTTTAAACATAGAAAATGCATAAAAGATGTTTAATCAAAATAAGCGCCTCTGATTAAGGTGTCACCTCATTTGTTCAGCATTGATTCGTTGAGCACCTAGGTTCTGGAGATGCTTTGAGGATATGACCCAGTTCTGGCCTGTAAGGATGTCACAGCTCTGTGAGGGACAGCCACAAGTAAGGGATATATTTCAGCAAAATGCAACAGATGCTGTCATAGAATCATAGTACAGAGAGCCATGGGGGTGCAGAGGAGTGATACCTCATTAAATTTGGGGTGCTGGTGGGGGTCAAATCAAAAGGAAGCATCCATTCTCGGAGTCTCAAAGCATTATTCTAGAGAAGTTTTTTGTTTGTTTTTTTTTTTCCCCGAGAAGTTTTGTAGTATATTTTCAGTCATTCTGGGTACAGAAACCCAACATGACTCTGTGGGCTGGACTCCTGGGGCGGTGGTGTGAGGAGACCAGCTTGGCTGCACACAGAGCGCTATCTCTCCTGTGCTGTCTGTCACCTGCTTATATTCACATACACCTCCCCTTTCTGCTTTGGCCACAGGAACTCCTTCACAGACATCCTCCGTGCCATCCTTCTGTCACTGGAAGTCCTTATTGAAGATCCGGAGCTTCAGATAAATGGCTTCATTTTAATTATAGACTGGAGTAATTTTTCCTTCAAACAAGCTTCCAAACTGACACCTTCAATCCTTAAACTGGCCATTGAAGGGTTGCAGGTATGTTCAAAGAATATCCAACACCAGACTGTGTGACAATGTACTTTTTTCTTATTATTGCAACCGAAGTAGTATTTGTCCTTTAGAATGGAAAAAAGAAAACTTGGATAAAATTAATCTGTGATTGCTTCATATTTTTACCTTGGCTTGGCCTAGATGTTTGTGTTGTTTTTTAATTAGCCTTCATTTTCATTAATAACTCTAAATTACTGTTACCACAGGCACAAATTACCTACTGTAGCAGTAATGAATAAAGCTTAGAGATGTTTGGCTTAATCCATCTGAGACTTCACAAAAATTAAAACCAGGAAACATCTGCTTAATGAACCTGTCCTGCGTAGAGGTGGCATGGGGATTCTCCAGGGTTTCTAGAAGCATTTTTGTGCCCTAGAAATGCACCCTGCAGATTGCCATTTCCCAGAGCATCAGATGCTGTGATATTTGTGCTAAAGTGGATCACTTTGGTGCACACAAAGGAAAGGCAACTGTACTCTCGTTCATATGACTCATTGTCAGTGCTTTGGAGAAGCAGTTTTGTGCTGTGTGGAGGTTAGGGTGATCTGTCCCTAGGGATCCTTGTCCTTTTAAAGGATCAGGGATTCTATGTGAGGCAATGTTGCTTAGTTTCGTGGTGACGCATTATCACAGGACAGAATTAAGGGTACAGTTTGGGGACACTCAGAATCAGTATAGATAAAAACTCATATTCCTTCTTAATTCAGTTGGAAGATTGATTAAATGCAGTGACCCCCCCACCCCAATAAAAGGCAGTTATATACAGCTCCGTATATAGCAAAATATGGACACTGGATAATTCTCAGGTCAAGCATTCCTCATGCTCTTTGGAGTGCACGAATTCAATCACCAGTTACATTCTCATGACATAAGTAATTGGTAGTCTGTTTCTTAAACTATGACCTGTTCATAGTTGGTCCTCAGCAAATATCTCGCACCCAGAGGGCCTCAGTTAAACCTGTGTCTGTTGACTGGGCCTTATTTTAATGAAACTCTTTCCCATTTCCCACAGAAGAGGTAGAGCTGATGGTTCAGAAGGGGAGTAGGAATGCCAAATTGTCCTGGGTAGCCACATTTTGCAGTGCTCTGGAGGCAGATTTTCAGAGTTGCTTTTGCATGGGGAACCCCATTTTGCTTTAAAATCCTGATCATGGACTTGTATGTCCTTGACTATCAGTCACTTTCTCTCAGCTGTAATTCCCTTTCTCCTACCTTCCCTCATCTCAGTCTCTGAATATCCTCCCTCTCTCCTTACAGCTTGTATGAAAGGGAGTTTCAAAGCAAGCGTCATGGTTTATTTCATGCCTAATAATTATGCTGAACATATTTCTTGGAATTTCTGCACAAGCTTCATGTGATCTCATTATTTTTTTGTGATCCAACCTGTATGCCTTTGTAAGATTGTTTTATAGTTCACAAAAGAAAAAAATGTCCTGTATATGACCATATGTTTTATTCTTTCTTTCCGAAAATGTACAGGTTACATATTTCCCTAGCTCACCTCACTGGGCTGATATAGGTGTACTGAGTTAATACACAAGAATGTGTTTTAAAAGTAAAGCTATGCAGAAATGTAAGGGATTCTTATGAGAAATATCAGATGACTGTAGGTGGGAGAAGGTGGGTCGGACATTCACTTGTGTTCCAGGGCCCAAGATGAATTGCACAATATTCTGTAGCTCCAATTAAGGAGAAGCGGAGCTATAGGAAGCCACAGTCAGAGAGAAAGAAAGTATACCCACCTTTCATCCCCCAGAGCAGTGGGCTGGGCCTCCTAATTATATGCTCCTTTTATAAGGCAAGATAAGCCCCCTTGACTGTGGGAAAACATTAGGTCACTCTGGAGCCAGGGTGTCTGGGTTAAAGTTAGCTCTTTCTGCCATCTTTGTCTGCCCAGGCCCTTGAGTTCTTGGAAATGTAGAGACCCTCCTACCAGAGTGAGGAAGCCTATGATCCCAGAGAAACTGGGCGGAGCACAGCAACTCCCTCTTGGATATAGACGCCCCTGTTTTGATCTTTTAACATGTCATCTTGGTCATACTGAAGAAATTTTCTAGTCTACTGAGACAGTTCTGATCTTGCCCCACAGTGGGTAGTCAGCTGTGGCTGATGATTGGCAACTGTTTACGCCAAGCTCTCCTCTCTGACCTGGGGACACAGTGGACCCCATAGTCCACCCCATCTGCTCTGCTAGGGACCTTTCTTCCTCACAGGGGTTGTGTCCATCTCCAAGTAGCTATAAATCCTTCAGATATGTTGAAGAAAAAAAACAAAAACCATAACTAGAACCAAGCAGAGTTAATCCCTCTGCAGTCAGCAGTGTTGTGCAGAGAGAGTTCCATAGGTCTCCCTTTGTTAGCTACAAAGGCTCAAGAGAAATCCCACAATATCATGGGCTGACTTTAGTGGAAAGGGGACACCTACTTAAAGCTAGTATGAGTGAGCCAAGGAAAGCCATACCCTTCTTCCTCCCCGTATTCTCCCGAGTCCTGAGCAGGCTAGGTGGCTGCTGGGCTTGCGGGAGATCAGAAGGCAGGCAGATCTTCTGTTCCAGTGTAGAGAACTTGCTCTCTCTGCTGTCCTGCTGTTTGTAGGGTCAGTTTGAGAAAGTGGCCTTATCCGAAGGGATAAGCAGACCACATTTGTGCTCAACCACCTGTTTTGAGATTCGCTGTTTGTAGGATTTGTCTAAGATTACATGCAGATTTTAGGGTCTTGGCAGATGATGGCTGCCCCCATACACAAGCTTACACTTCCCACGGAGAGAAAGGGCTAGGGCCCTCTCAGATAGCTCACAGTTCAGGCCGTGAGAAGTTAAGGTCGTTTTTGGTCAGTCTCATACTTTGTACCCCAATTTGGTTTCAGAGCCTGGCGGTGTTCTTAGTTCTCCATAAATTCAGATGTTCAGAAACCTTCATTGACTAAGTGTGGTAGATTGGGCTCACAGGGAGCAGACTGTGCCAGGGCGATTAACATGCAGGGAATTTGTTAGGCACTTCTCTGAGGGTCAACACCCGTGGGAGGGAAGCTACTGAAGAGTTGGCAGCAGGAGAGTTACACTGGGACTTAGTCCTTCCCACGGAGGGCCTCGGGTTTCTGAAGCCGGGATGGCCTTCAGAGTCATCCTTAATTGGAGTCAAGGGTTGGTGGCGAACTGTAGCACCTGTGCCACAGCTGGCTGTTTGTTAGCACCAAAAGTTCTGAAAGGTCCACCAGCCCTGGTCTAGGCCTTTTTCTCTTACGCGGTTCAGTTGCTGTGTCCTGGTTGTCCTGTAGGGGTTGTGAACTTGGACAAAATGGATCTTTTCAGCCTGGGGCACCAGAGGGAGCTGTTGTCTGAGGGCTTTCTCCTGACAGAACTCTCGCACTGCTGTGGTTGCAGCCATGGATCAGAGAGCATTTACCGCAATAAGCAAAAGATGTTTGGAATATCCTGCAGTGTAATATCAGGCGATTCCCTTATTCTGGGTCTGGATGTATAACTGTTCTTTGTTACACATAGTCCCGATTAACCCCAAGTGAAGGTGTCACAAGATGCTGGGCTAGCAACTCAGTGACAGTCTTCTATTTAGATTGATCAGCTGTGTTCCTGTGCTTCAAATTGTAGTTATCCTGCCTCTGACAATCATCACAAAAGTAGCATGTGCATAGAACTTTGGTTATGCACTTAGCAAAACAATTAGTTGTTGTAATCACATAGAAAACTGCTCTTTACAGGATCATTGTGTTTTTACAACAAATTTACCTGCTATCAGCCAGTCATGAAATGTTCATAGATTATCTACTGCATATTTCTCCTTTTACAGCAATGTTTTGAGGAAGTGTTATTGTTTAGAATATTAAATTGTCCAGGTACTTATTCTATGAATAGTGTTTCAAAGAACTTCTATTAAAATATTATTGAGAAATCATTTCCTCTTGCCCTGCTTTTGATCTTTAAATATGGTCATTATGTCAAAAGAACCATTGTATCTGTTCTTTACAACTTAATTTTAATCAAATTTAAAGTAATATTTATGCCACCATGTTAATACAGCCCAGTGTTACTATTCTCAGTTCCGCTGAGAAATCCTGGCAGAATGAGCAACGCAATGAAGTCCCACTCTTGAACTTTGCAATTTTTCCAAAATCAATTTTTGGAATTATTTCTTGTAAGTCATTGCAGCCCACATGCGGTGTTTATCAATGTTCAGCCACTTTGCAATTTTTCGAAAATCAATTTTTGGAATCATTTCTTGTAAGTTTTTGCAGTCAACATGCGGTGTTTATCAATGTTCAGCCAACCCAGATACTTAGAAGGCTTTCTGTATTCAATTGTTTTACTTGGGAAGAGCTATAGCCTTGTACCCTGTAGACTATTTACAAAATATTTAATTTATTAAAGGACCCAAATATTTGTTATGGGTTTAGAGAAGCTTGCTATTCACTCAGCAGAGGACATCTAGACAACCTCCTCCCATTTCTATGCTCACGTCCTTCTCTGGCCAATTGGAACAATGTATCACTTCATCCACTCTTCGTTTAAATTTTATTGTGTGACTTTTTTCCTGTTGAGGATGTTTTCAAAATATTTTTGTGTCAAGTTTGATTCAAATTCCCCCCAAAGCCTTGAGCTACTCTAGTAGAGGAGGAGGTCTGTGTCTTTTCCAACTCTGCTTTCCTTAACATCAGTGATGATTTGCCAGCTCTTAGCCGGGGCAGGAGGGTTGGGAGTGACGCTCAGGGAACTGGCCAGCTGCCAATCATCTATCTCCTCTGAGTGTCTTTTTGGTAAATCCTTTCAAACCTTGTACCATTATATTTGCTCTCCTTTTCTCTCTCTATTTTTTCATCCCCTTTTCCAAAATACATGATATGTTCACTTGCCCTGGGGATTCCAAAGTGTCATATTCAATTGAAAGAGAAGAATGGTTCAATGTCAGTCATGTCAGTGAGCAGTAAGAGAGTTCCTAGGTGTAAATAAATAGATCATGCTGTGATTAGAAACCTGGAAAGACAAGTTGGGCAGATGCATTTCGCTCAGAAGTAGATTCACTTTTGCCCTACAGTCCACATCTCAGACATTCTGACTCATAGCATATTTACAACAGAACATATGGGTAAGAGACTCCTTTAAGAGAATTACACCAGAGATCAATGACATCCTGGCTTCTAGACGCTTACCTTCTAGGGCCTTACTTCTCAAAGTGTAGTCCCAAACCAGTAATATCATGATCTTCAAGAGTTAGTTAGAAACGCAGACCCTCAGGCCTTACTGTGACCTAAGGAATCAAAAACTGCATTTCAGCAGATCTGATGGTCTGATACATTTTAAATTTGAGAAGCACCCCTCTAAAGAGTGCTATTAGGCATGATGGAGGGAATCGTGACTTTAAGTGCTTCAGACTTCCCTGGAGATGTTGTTTCGACCAACATCCTTACACCCCAGTTTCTGATTCCATAAGTCTGGAGCAGAGCCCAAGAGTTTATGCTTCAAAAACGTTTGGAGCTGCAGCTGCTGGTAGGAACCACATGTCTGTGTGGGTAAGAGCAGCGGCCACTCTCTGGCTTCAGTAGTGCGCTTGTCCTCAGGCAAGTCATGCACTTCTACACCTAATCTGTACAATGTGGTGTCTTAACAGTAGTCATCTCATAGGTTTGCAATAGAAATTCAGCAGTACATGAAAAGTGACAGGACATAGCCAGTGCTCCCTGAATGTCCGGGTGTTACTGAAAGAATGAGGAAACCAGCTCTTATCGCTGGCTCCTGTGGCTGCAATTCACTGGTGTGGATTAGAGGTCTCTCCATTGCCCGGGCTCTGAAAGTCTGCATCATATTTAACCTCACCAGTATGCTCACTAGCCCTAAACAAGGACGTTCCTTATCTGTGCCCACCAGTTAGTGACTTAGGCCTGAACTGGTGTCACCTGCTCACGCAGTGGCCCTTGAGGTGTTTTTCTTCCTATTCTCGGAGTGTGAGCCTTTCAGTAATCACCCAACAGTTGAGGTGTGAATCCGGTCTTTATGTCTGGGCAGCTGAGTGATTAATGGGACTGAAAATCACCTCCATCTTGTAGAACTCTTTTCAGCAGTAGCATTTATAAAATCTCTTACTGATCCTTATAGCTTTCATGTATTAAAGAATATTATATAGGCGCAGACTGAAGAAAAAGTATAGTTGTATTTTTGTCACGGTTCTTAATTCATGTTTTCTGAATACGCCATGTATGCTGGAAGAATACTTTTCTTCTAAGAAAATTGTTTTACCCTCTCTGGACACAAAGCTGTAATTTTGAATTTGCAATAGTGCAATATATTATTATGGAAATATTGGAGGAATAAAATTCTCCTCTAATGCTCTACCTTTTTAAGTATCAATTAAACTCAGGAAGATAATTAGGGCTAATGACACTCTGGTGAATCCTGATGGCACACAGTACAGCCCACTTAAAATAGTTCTGATTAAATAGGTCTATCTCTGGCATACTTTTGATAAATGGTGCTTCTGGATTCTTGCACATTAGAGACCCCGCCAGCCCTCCAGTTCACTAAATCAATATCGAGTCACTAAGTTTTTATTTCTAGCTAGTCACAAAGTAAACAGACATAGCCCCTGTCCTCAGGAAGGTCACGGTTCAAAGCAGAAGCAGACCTATAAATATATGATGGAAGCAATGAGTGGAAAGGGAGATACACACTGAATTAACAGAATCCCTGGGGTGGGGGGAGGATTCCAGTGCCTCCAGGACGAGTCAGGAATGGGATCCTGGGTCCTGGCACACCTCAGCTGATTCTTAGCAGGTGAGTGTGGACTAGCCAAGTAAAGACAGGAGGAAGGAATTCCAGGCAGTGGAGATAACATGGGCAAAGACAAAGAGGAGAGACATAGCTCAAGAAAAGACAGAAACAAAATTGATTTTGTATCCTCGAGTGCCTAAGTACCAGGGAAGGACTTTATGATTCTAAGTGCCACACTAAGGAGCTTGTTCTGGTCCTGCAGATGGTAGTGGCAGGGGGACACTGTAGCAGGATGGCAGCACATATTTGTATTTCCCATGGGATTAATTTGGTGGCTACGACAGAGTTTCAAAGGCCTGGGACTCAGTACAAAGGGAACTGCAATAAGTCAAGTACTAAGGTTTTAAATTAGGAGTGATAGAAGAGATTCAGTAATCAACTAGGAAGCAAGTCGGGGCAGTGTTGGTGAGGGGATACATGGAAAACGGTGGCCAGCAGTCGAGGGCAAGGTGTGCTGTGAAGCTCAGGTGAGGGTGGATGGTGGTATCAGCTGATGAGCTCACGCAGACAGGAGGGGCAGGTGTTGAGATAATGAGCATTACTGAGTACTAGTGCTATGATCTGAATATGGTTTAAATGTGTCCCTTGCGGTTTCATGTGCTGGGATTTTGGTCCTGCATGTGGTGGTGCAGAGTTGGTAGAGCTTTTGTGGGTGGGGCCTCACGGGAAGTGGTTGGGTCGTTGGGAGGTCAGCCCTTGGAAGGAATTAGTGTGGTTTGCATGGGGCCCTGCTTGATTCCCACAAGGGCAGGTTGCTATGAAAGAGCAAGACTAACCTCTCCTGGATCTTTCTGGTGTCCTATCTCATCATGTGATCCCTCCTGCTGGCATTTGCTCTTGCTGTGATTCCATCCACTATAATGTGATTCAATCAGGGGCCCCTCACAGATGCAAAATCGATGGGGCCACCTGATTTTGGACTTTTAGTTTCCAGAACTGAATGAAATAAATTTCTTTTCTTAATAAAGTATCAGCTTCAGGTATCTCGTTATAGCAACAGAAAATGAACTAAAACAGTTAGACATGTGAATTTTTTTTTCTTTTTTGGTGCTGGGGATCGAACTCAGGGCCTTGCACTTGCTAGGCAAGCACTCTACCACTGAGCTAAATCCCCAATCCTAGATGTGTGAATTTAAGATCCTATATGATAGCTTACTTATTTAAATTAAGCCTGAGCTGAGGGGCGAGCGGCATCTAAGCTGGAGCCACAGAGTTGGTGGTATTTGAAATGCAAGGAGGGGAAATATCATTCAAGGAAAAGTTAGGAGTAAGAAACAATGAGAAGTGAAGAGCAACATGTAATGAAAGTTAGATGAGATGCCCTCAGGGACAAAGGGAAGGTTGGACAGGGAGCTATGATGAGAGGCAGGACAGACACAAGGGGAGTGGGGTTTCAAGGAGGGTATTTAGCATGGCGATGTGGTGGGGCTGCAGGCACCATCTAGTGAGCTCAGGGCTGAGGGGCCATGTAGAGAAAGGAAGATAACTCTGTCCAGAGATATGTCTCATGGACCATAGGGGTAGGGACAGAGAGAATACTAGATGAGAGGGAGCAGGAAGATGGTAGTGGATCAAGTCCTCCATTTTACTTCTTTCTGCATGAGAAGATTTCCTCCAGAAATGAGGGTCCTTTGTACAGCTGCAGAAGATGGGACTTGACAAAGGATTTTTCTGAGTGAATGGTTTAGTTCCAGGGTAATATTTCTCAAAGCACCAAAGAAGAGATCTCTGCCCCTTGTGATTATAAAATGAAATATGGCATGGCTGTCCAGGGACTCTGCTCAGAATATATTATGTAATATATTTTCAGCAAGATAGTCTATTACGGGTTTCTAGATCTGTTAGCATTCAGTGGGACCCAGCATCGAGCTCAAGCAGCATTTGGGTTACTTGAAGAGATCCCTGTTGGAAAGAAGCCATGTGGAAAACCCTGCCCCGCACAGCCCCAGTTCTCCAGTGGCTAAACTATAGGTGTTAAAGCAATGCCCCTTGCAAAAAGCATCAGTCAGTGTTCTTTGGTTTTAAAGGACAGAAAACTAACTCAAACTAGCCTCAATCAAAACAAATGCTAGAAGGAGGGCATTTACCTAACAGAAAAATTCAGAGCTAGCTACCTTCCACATTTAACCAGAGTTGGAACTGAAACAGAATCAACAGTATCAGGAGAACTTAATCTCTTTCTCTATCTCTTAGTCTCTTTCTCTGTACTGACTTCATTACCAGACAGGTTTTTCCCTCAAGGTGGCAATGAAGACTCTGAGAATTCCATGTTTAAATGGGTGTCTTGGTGTCTCGGGTGTCTGTGTTCTTGGCAGAGGTGAAGCGATAGGGGCTGCTCTGGCAGAGACTGTGATCCTACCCAACGTGCTACATCCAAACCACATCACTTCAAAATAGAAACGTGAGAAAGATTGAGTAGGACCACCAATCGAACACAATGACGCGTAAGATTTTAGTTACCTTAGAGCCAAGTAAAGCCCCCAGACTTTCGTTGTGTCCCATCATAGGAGAAAGTGTACTGTGTTAGAATAAACAGGTGTAAAGTGAGGTCCATTTTCACTAAGGGAAACCATTTGTTGTTAAGAAACCAATAAACAGTGCTTAATATCTTTCAACTCAAAGACAAAATTTCAAAATACAGTTCCTCATATGTGTATTTAGAAATGCCCAATTTTTGTGCAATAAACTTTTTATTGATATGTAAATGACAATGAACTACCTGAATCATAAATGTACAGCTCAGTGAACTTTCAGAAAATGAAAGTAAGTAACCAAATTTAGGTCAAGAACAAACAGTACCTATGACCCGGAGGTACTGGCTACCAATAACCAGCCTCAAAGGAAGCCACTTTCCTGACTTCAAACCAACTGATTAGTTTTGCCAGAGTACAGTTTAATTTACATGGAAAGAAAATTTAAAAAGATATGACGCATTGCCTGTGTCCAGGTGTTTCCGTGTGAGCCAATCGTTCTTTCATGGCATGGCAATCCTTTGGTGCTCTATCTTGTTTGTATCATTTCTGTAAAAGATCTAAAACTATTGGAAATTTTGAGGCTAAGGAGTGCAGAGGCACACTGTGGAATTGCTAAGCAAATGTATCTTAAAGAACATAGAATATGCAGCATCCCATTTGTGTTACAAAATTGCTATGTTAAACTTATGTACTTCATTCTTCAGAGTATCACTTGAACACTGAATTAGAGCTGAATTATTTCCATTTTACACATAATTCCTGTTGATTTGGTCCTGTGTTTTCTAAGTTCACCACATCTTGTTTGAGAAGTCTCAAATAAGAATTTGATTCAGGGGTTAATCAACATTAACATGTAGACAATATTAAGAGATAACAGCTGGCAGGGGATGTAGCTCACTAGTAAAGCATGCGGTTGGCATGTGTCTGAGGCCCTGGGTTCTAGCATTGTACATGCACACTAATGGGGACAGAGAGAGAGAGAGCGAGAGAGAGTGAGAGAGAGAGCAAGAGAGAGAGAGAGAGAGAGAGAGAGAGAGAGAGAGAATAACAGCTGCTGACAGCCAGGGAAGAAACACAAATAACAGAAAATTTTACTACTGAAACTGGAAAGCACCATGATCGAAGTTATTTAGTATAGAAGCTAATGTTCTGTGATATCCCTGACAGCATCAGTGTATCATAGCATCAGATATCATATGCACAGCCATGATCCTGAGCTATCTGGAAGAATATCAGTCACTTCAGCCAGCACTACTAAGGAATACAGCATAGACATGTATAAAAGATTAGAGAGATTTTTAACTACAATGGGTATAGTGAGATATAAAAATATTTTCCAGCTTATGAGACAAATTTTTAATCACTCGTATATCTTAGGAACTCCAATATTAATTATTTCATAGTTTAAAAGAGTGAAAATGGTTATTCAATAGTGAATAAAGTTTCTACATTACCAAAAGAGGGCCAGCCATTTGAAGATTTGCACCTTAGATTCCCTGCATTTGAGGAACAGAAGGTAGTCTGAGAGCCTCAAATCTTGAAATCCATAACACTGTTTAAACTTAATATCAGCTCCTAAAATCCCACTCTTGGGGGTTCAGTATACATACTCACTATTGAAATATTTCTTGAGGGCTGGGAGGTAGCTCAATGGTAGAATGTTTCCCTAGCAGGCATAAGACCCTGGATTCAATCCCCAGCTAAGGGGGTGGGACTAGTAATTCTGTAAATAATAAGAAAGTACAAATTACATACAACCGGACTAGAAATAAACCTTTTAAACCTGTGTATTTGTTCTTTTGAATTTACATAGTGCCCAGCTTTGTATTTCTTTAAATATTTTACCTTAATATCATTTCTAGTGGCCATCATTTAATTACATGATGATATATCAACCAATTTCGAATTTTGAATGTTTAGACTGTTCCGAGTCTTTTCAATATTACATAATGATGATAGCATGAAGAGCTCTTTAGCTAAATTTGTGGCCATGTGAATTAATTCCTTAGAATAAACTTCTAGAGGTAAAACTGTCTTGATGATGTACAGAAATTTAAAAAAATATATTCATCAGTAAACTGAATAGGCCTGCTTCCTAAACCAAAACCAGCACTGAAAATTAAAAATAATTCTTCATTATTTGTAACATCTCCACAATGATTCCACCGCACAGCATCTTTTTAATCTCACTTATTTTGATTATTAGTGGGGTGGATCAGTTTCCATTTGCTTATGAGACATTTGTACTTTCTTTTCTGTGTCTTTCTTGCTGATGGATTTCTGCCAGTTTTGGGTTGGGGGTTTTAAAATCTAGTTTGTAAGAGGCTTCTGTTACTTAAGGAAATTAATTTTTTGTCTCGCATCACAAATACTTTTTCATAACCTGATATTACAATGAATAGCACTTAGTTTTACTCTTCTTGTTTAAAGTAGTTTAAAAAGTTTATAGGATCATGTCAATGAAATTGTCTTTGCTAGATCTTAGAAAATCTCTACCCCAAATAATATATGAAATTTACTAGTACTTCTTTCTAGATTTAGATGTTATTAAAATTCAACCTTTTAATCTATCTGGAATTTATATTTGAAGAGATGTGAGGAAGAAATGAAATTTGTTTCCCTATGTGCTCAATTTGTCCTAATACAAGTTGTTAGATAATATATATCCTGAAATGTACTTCAGAAGGTAAGTAAATCAATGCAGAGGGACTATTAAGACAGTGGTGTCAGGGGTAGGCTTATTCACTGAATGCTTTCAGGAACCAATTTTTGACAAGTAGGAATAGTATGAATTAGCAAAGTATGTGGAGATGAGACTCAGTTCAAGTCAACTACTATTTAGTTGTCTTACGTGTGCCACAATTCCTACCAGCCATAGGTGGAAGGCCTAGCTGGTCATAAACCCAGGACAGGATGGAAATTAGCTTAAGGTATTTTGGGGCTGCCTGGGAGAACAGAAAAAGTGGGATAGGTCAGCCAGGCATGGGGCAGTTGTAGGGCTCAAAAGCTGGACTAACATTTACAGAATATCTTTCCTTGCTGAGGAATTCTAGAATATGTATTCATAAACATGATTTATCTTGCTTCAATAATAGACTGGATTTTAGTATTTTAAAGATGTTTAATGGAGAGTACTAAGAATATGAAAAAGCCAAAAAGATTAAGCTAACACAAGCTGAGCTGAACTGTCATTAGCCGGGAGGACTAATCCCTAAAGCCCTAATCTGTGGACTCATTAGGATTTGGGAGAAATTATGAGTAACTTTTTCCATTAAAATGAATGAGGGTTTCATTAAGATATTCCTGAAAAAAAAGAAGACTTACAGGGCAGCATTAAAGTGTATTTTAAGACTTTAGAAAGAGGAGGTCAGTTCTGAAAGGGAATCTGTAGAAGAGAAGACCCAACTCTAAAGCTACAAACGAACTGACTTCTTGACAGATCTAAGACATAAGAGCTTTCTGAAATGTCAGTGCATAGAATCATTCCACACTTTGGTACAAAGTTGGTTTTTTTTATTGTTCTTGGAGTTCTGTAAAACTTGGATTTTTTAAGTTTATAAAAAATGAATTTCTTTTTTTTTTTTTTTTTTTGTGGTGCCGGGATCGAACTCAGGCCCTTGTGCTTGCAAGGCAAGCACTCTAATCACTGAGCTAAATCCCCAGCCCCCAAAAATGAATTTCTTATGTATAATTCTTTCCTTAAGAAAGTTAGCTACATAAAATTCTCTTAACCCCAAGTATAATAGATACATAGAGAAAATAAATAACTCTAGTTAATATTTGATGGGAGTCCTACTCTACTCATCCAAGAATATCTGTGCTGCCTAATACTCCAGTTGCTAATTTCCTCTTTGATTACAAATAACCTTTTATCTCTTAGCATCTTACCCATAACTGATGATGAGTACGGTTCCACATCACTAGATGAAATATCACCTTCTTAGAAGGCTTTCTCTAATATGTTCTAATTTTTGAATTTTTCTTCCCCTAATATGTCCTAGATTGCTCAACCTGGGATTTAAACGAGAACTTGGGGATGCGTTATATGTATCAATGGGGTCCAAACATTAGCATGCCTCAGAATCATTTCTAGGGTCACCCACGGAGTTTCTGGTTCCACGGGGATGGGCTGGGCTGGGGTCTGAGAAACTGCACTTCTGTGAACATCACACACAAGGCTGACATCACCGGCCTCGGCCCTGCTTTCCGAGGATCCCTGCTTAGAGCAACTTCTGTGCAAGTAACAAACCAAGAAACAAACTCATTTTCTCAAGAGTACAAAGCTGGTTTAGTGGTCGTTACAAACTTCAGGAGCATATATTCAAGGTCAGGCATTGTGACTACACTTGTGTATGAAAATCATTATCTCCTTAAATAAAAATTGATTTTGAATTAGAATATGTATTTTCTCAAACTTATAAGTTATTTTTTGTCTAAAAATTCCTCATTTTTGTTTTTTGTTAATTTTATGGGCACATTTTAAATATACATACTGATGTTATTTTTAAGATAGTGAAATGCTCTACCATTCATCGATTTATGGCCAATAGGAAATTTGACTGAATTCATGACTCTTATTCTTTTTTTCATTTATATAGTTGGTTTGCAAATCCAAATGATTTTTTCTTAATAGTTTTGAAACTTTCATCTCTTTCTCTTCATACCTAGAAACACTGCTTTGATTGAGGAGCCTCTTTAGTTCTTTCCCAGTAGACAGGAGAGTTTCCTGATCGTTCTTTTTACCTCGGTCTCGGCTAGCTTTAATCCATTCACAAAGTTACATAAGTCTCTCTAAATATCAAATCTGTCTGTTTGTATATGACATTTTCTTTTATTTTAAGACATAGAGATGTATTAAATTATAAGTTTAAAAAATAAAAAGTAATGGAAATTTACTGGAGTATTTTGGAAATTTTCCAAAAGTATGAAGAAGAAATAAAAATCAACTGTAATTTCTCAGCACAGAGAGAACCGCTGTTTGGTGTATTTCTTCTTTATCTTCAACTGAGTCACAAAGATATACTGTAGTTTTAAATTTGAATTCCTCCTTTATTAAAGTATAACTCATATACTATGGAATTCGCTATTAAAGTGCACAATCACTTGTTTAGTATATTCAGTGATGTGCAGCCCTCACCAGAATCTAATCTTAGAACATCTTCCTCATCCCATCGCCAGTCATTCTCCATGCATCGTTCTCTGCACTCGGGCCCGTTCTGTGGACAGCCACTACTGTACTTTCTGTCTGTACAGATTTAGTGATTCTGGACACTACGTGATCCTGTGTGGCAGCCTGCTCACTCACCAGGATGTGTCCAGCACCCCTCCATGTCATAGCACGTGTCAGGACTTTATTCCTTCTGGTTGAATAATATTTCATTACATGTCTGTACCATACTGTTTTTTAAATCTGTTTATCAGTTGCTAGCCATTTAGGCTGCTTCCACTTTAAGCTATTGTGAGTAACCCTGCTCTGAACATCTGTGTACATATTTTTGAATGGACATGTGTTCTCTTTCCGCCCTGGTAAATATCTAGAAATAGAAATGCTGAATCATGTGGTAACTCTACATTTAGCATTCTGAGAAACTACCAAACTGTTTTCCAAAGTGACTACACTGTTTTATATTCCCACAATATGTAATGTTCCTGCAGCAGAGTAAGAGTCTAATTTCCCTACATCTTTACCTACCCTGGTGATTGTCTACTTTGTTTTGTAATGTTGTTTTTAAAAATTGTAGATGTAGGGCTGGGGATTTAGCTCAGTGATTAGAGTGCTTGCCTTGCAAGCACAAGGCCCTGAGTTCGATCCCCGGCACCACAAAAAAAAAAAAAAAAAAAATTGTAGATGTATTTTTTGGTGTGAAGTAGTACATCATTGTGGTTTTGTTTTGTTTTTTTCCTGATGACTAATGATATTCAAGATCTTTTCATGCGCTTATTGACCATTATAATATCTTTTTGGAATGTTGCCAATTCAATTCTATCCCAGTTTTTAATTGGGTTGTCTTTTTTATGACTGAGTTATAAGAGACACTTATATTTATGTTCTAGATACAATTATGTTGTCAAGTCAAATATTTTCTCCCACTCCAAAGGTTGTCTTTTCACTTTACTGACAGAATCCTTTAAAGCACAAGTGGTTTTAATTTTAATAAAGTCCAATCTTTCTATTTTTCTTCTTTTGCTGTTTGTGCTTTTGAAACCACTGTCTAACTAAAACTGAACAGGGTTTATGCCTATTTTTTTTCTTAAGAGCTTAACATTTGGGTGTATGATGCATTTTGAGTTTTTTATTTTTTGAATGGTGTGTGTCTGGGGCTCCTCACTTCATTCTTTTGCATAAGGGTCTGTCTCCACTTGTCTCAGCATCATTTATGGAAAAGACGATTACTGACCAGTTGAAAAGAATTTCTTCCTTTATTGGAAATCAGTTGATGGTAAACGTAACAGTTTGTTTCTAGGCTTGATATTTAATTCCATTGACTTAATGTGCCTTCACTGTGCTAATACATTGTCTGGATTATTGTAGCCTTGTAGTAAGTTTTAAATTGAGAAATGTGAGTTGTTCGGCTTTATCTTTTAAGATTATTTGCATTTTGCTATGAATTTTAGAATCACCTTCCCAAGTTTTGCAAAGAAAAACAGGAGCTGGGATTTTGATAGAGACTGCATCGAATCTTTAGATCAATTTGGTGAATGCTGCTAATGCAATGTTAAGTCTTCTAGTGCACCAACATTTATTTAGAGTTAATTTCCTTCAATAATATTTTATAGTTTCCTTTTTAAAGTCTTGTGCTTCTTTTGTTAAGTTTATTTTATGTATCTAATTGTTTTGGACATTTTAAATGAAATTTCTTAATTTCATTTTTAACTTCTTCATTACTAGATACTGAAATGCAATTTATTTTTGTATACAACTGATTTTTGGGTTCTATCTTGTAACCTGGTTGAAGTAATTTATTACTTTTCATTGTGCTTAAAATTGGATTCCTCAAGATTTTACGTACAGTAGATCATGTCAACCCTAAGTAGTTTGGTTTTTCTTTTCCAATTTGGACACATTTTAATTATTTAGTTTTTGTTGCCTAAATGACTTGACTGAGAAAAGCTATACAATGTTGAATAGAAATGGTGAGAAGAGATATTCTTGCCTTGCTTCTGATTTTAGGTGAGAAGCACTCAGTCTTTCATTATTAGGTATGAGATTCATTGTGGGCACTTCATAGATGTCCTGTATCTGCTTGAGAAAGTTTTCTTCTACTCCACATTTGTTCAGTTCATCACCATCATCTTATCTAAAATAAAATCCTTGATGTATCCTTATTTTCTTATCAGATGAAGTTCAAGCTCCACCACTGGTGAGAGAAGGCCCTCTTGGCTCTGCACCCTACTCAGATTTCCAGTCTCATCTCTTGACACTGCCTGTATACGCCTCTTTCTAACTTCATCTCCAGACATTGAGCTTCTGCTGTAGCAAATTCCATGCATGTCCTCGCATTCCATGTTATTGCATGTCTCTAATTCTCCTCCTGCTTTATCTCTCCTTACCTCCTAATTGTTCTTTAAGACATAGATCAATGGCTACTAATTTCAAAAAGTGTATCAGTGAAGTGGATTTGGTTTAAGAGCCCTTCTTGTGTATTTTCGTAATGTGTTGCATGTATTTCTCTGCTAGAATTCAACATACTTTTCTGCATTGTTGACAAGTGGGATACAGTTTTTATAGGCTATATCTTAGGCATCTCTCATCCATAGGGCACGGAACTCACTCGGCAAACTGAAGGATAGTTGACTGTATGTATATTGAAATTTACACCATTTTTTGCAGTGAGTATACATAAATTAGTTTAAAAACTCATATAATTCTGAAGTTCTTAGCAGCTATATAAAGCAAGAGATCTTAAAGGCAAATGTTGTCATTCTAAACTCTATGGAATATAAATTGGAGGAAAACAGTTGGCAAATAAAAAGATATATCAAGATAGAAAAAAGAAAAAGAAAGGAAAGATGAAAGGATTATTGGAGGCAAGAGTTTTCACAGAAGATGTTTCAATTGCTAGAAATAATGTTTCCTATGTCATTCCTTCCTACAGACTCTCGTCCTCCATCTCTCCCAGTTGTCAACTACTAATTACCATATGTTCTGTTCAAATTCAATAACAATGTAAGACCTATATTATATAGTAAATCATGTTCACACACGAAATAAGTAAGAGTTGTGGCCTGTGATCATAGTAAAACCAAGTGTCACCAAGTACTGTAATTAACACTCTCAAGATTTAATAAGATGTTAAAAATAGCTAATAACTAAATGTTAGTACAGACAAGAGTGATGTCTTCATTCATACTGTCTCCAAGAGTTCATTGGAAGTAGAAGCTCATTAGTTAACATTTATTGTGTGCTAGCAGTATCCCACGTACAGGGGTGTGGTGAGTATGTAACGTGGAATAATGTGGAATCTGTGTGCTCCAGGAATTTGTGCTCCACTGAGAGCAATGCAAGCTGACATATTACTTTTTATTTATTCTGCAAATATTTATTGAAAACCCTCACAGATACTATTCCAGGAGTGCTCAGGTAGAGCAATGAATTTTTAAAAGTACAAAACTTCTTCCCAGAGAAAGCATATTTTATAGTGGAGAAAGTCAGACAAATATACATATATACATGTATAAATAAATGCTAAAAATTATAAGTATAATGGAAAAGAAAAAAAACAGGTTAAGATGGTTGAGACTAGGGTTTGGTGCTATGGAAATGAGTGTGGAAATTCCTCAGGGAACTAGGACTAGAGATTACATTTGACCCAGCTATTCCACTTCTTGGTATCTTCCCAAAAGAATTAAAAGCATCATCCCCCAGCGATATATGCACACCCATGTTTATAGTGGCATAGTTTGTAATAGCTAAATCTTGGAAACAGTCCAAATGCCCATCAACAGCAGAATGGATAAAGAAAATGTGGTTTTATTATACAATGGAGTACTACTCTGCCATAAAGAATGATAAGCTTGAGATATTTCCAGGTAAATGGATGCATCTTGAGATCATACTCTTGGGTGAGATAAATCAGACACACATGTTTAAATACCGCATTGTTTCTCTGGTGTGAGAAACCTTAAGTGTAAATAAAGACGAAAATGTATTATATTGGGAAAGGGAAGAAAATGTCCAAATGGGAAAGAGAACAAGGGAAGGGGACAGAGAAAGGAACAGAGGGACAAGAGAAATAAGAAATTAAAAAAAAAAAAGGAAACAAAGCTTTTGTAAATAAAGAGGGAGAAGGGGGTGAAGGGAGCAGAGGAGAATGGGAAAAAAGAAGCAAGAAGATCTGTCGTGTACAGGTACAAATCCCCTATGATGAATGTTATCACTGTGCACATCTAAAATGTACCATTAAAATAAAATAAAGTTAAAAAATAAATTTAAAAAAGAGACTAGAGTTTGGATGTAAGTTTCAGTGTAAAGTAGGGTAAAGAAAGGATTTTGAATGTTCTCACCATAAAGAAAAGATAAATGTTAGAGGTGATAGGTATGTTTAGCCTGATTTAAATATTCCACAATACATACATATATCAAAACATCTCTTGGCAATCCATTAATGCATACAATTTTATCTTTTTATGTATCTGATTAAAATAACGTTAATTTAAATAAAAAATAAAGTAGGGTCCTTGTGGCTGTGGCTGAGCTTATCCAGAAGTTAAAGATGGAGCTAAGACTTGAAGGACGAGAGATTGCTGGCCCCGCAGCTGATGAAGAAGTTGCTTCCGTGCAAAGCAGCAGCCAAGACAGCACCTGGAGGTGGCCACTGCCTGAAGCGGTCCCAGAGAGCAAGGAGGCTCTGTGTTGAAGTCTACTGATGGCAAGGAGTGGCCAGGGATGGTAGGGAGAGAGGAACGCACTGTCATTCTTGGAAGGACATTAGACAGTAAATTGGAGAAGAGTTGGACAGTTTTAAGCAAAAGAGTGATGCAATCTAACTTATGCTTTAAGCATGGTACGGGTAACTTCTGACTTACAATGCCTGCATTTACGATTTGTCAGCTTTACAATGGTGCCAAAGCAATGCCTGTTCAGCAGAAGCTGTATTTCAGATTTCGAGCTGTAGTCTTCTCCCGAGCTTGTGAAAAAGGTACAGTCCTCTGCGTGCAAGGCAGCAGCAATGAGCCTCAGCTCCCGGTCACCCAAGAGACACTGACACTATACAGCATACGGTGTTGCTAAGCTGTGATTTTCGATGACAGGTGTATGAATATAGTACATTTTAGACTTATAATATTTTCATCTTATAATGAGTTTGTCAGGACACAATCCCATCGTGAGTTGAAAAGCATCTGTACTCTGGCTGCTTGTGAAGAACAGACTTGAAGTCCAGGAGCAGATGTACGAAGACCAGGTAGAAGATTTTAAGCATAATATAGGTTTGACATCATTCTAGTGGCCAGGACCAGGGTGCAAAAAATGAAACTGGGTGGAAGGCTTTGGGTTTTAGATATAGTTAGAGTTGCCAAGATTGGATGTGAGATACTGGAAAAAGGGAAGGGTCAAAGATGAAAGCAGGATTTTGGTGGGGCTTACTACTTAGGGGAATGGGGAAAGATGGAGAGAAGGGCAAAGCCTTTAGGTGTAATCGACTTAAATAGCATCAACGAGAAAGGAGTTCAGCTTGCACACCGTAACCATAAAATCTTCCAAGTGGAAATGCCATGGCAGCAGTTGAGTATCTGAGAACCGAAGAAGAGGTTAGCATGGTAACCTGTGGGAAGGACACCTATGCAGTTGGGCTGGTAAGGTACGGACGGCTTCAGGAAGGGCAGCAGGCACTGAGCAACTGGGGAAATGTCTAGAGAGAAACTGAGAAAATTCCAGACATCATCTAAACAAGACCCTTCAAGCGGGAGAAAGCAGAGAGTTTGTGAGAGTTAGAAAGACCCCTGACTGGGGTGAAGGGATTTCAGTGGAGATTATGGGGTATAAACATAGATGGCTGACATGGGGCCAAATCCAGGAGGCCCCAAAGGCCAGGATTATCTCTGAAGCTTGACCCCCGAGCCTGTTGTTGAACACCAGCCCTCTGCCGCCGCAGCCTCACTGCTACCTGGCACCCTGCCAGGCTGTTCTAAGAGGCTATTTACTTTTCTCTTAGACTCTTGGATTGTATGTCCCTTGAGGGCAAATGCCTCATTTTTTATTTACCACAGTGATCTATTTGTGAAAGCTTAGTAAAATTTTGCTCAAAGAATAAATATGTTTGACACACACTCCTGATTGTATCTTCACCTCAATGTCCATGGAGTATGTTAATTAAAAGAAAAATCCTTGACTTTATAGAATAGTGAAAGACCTTTTACACACAATGAACTTACCTTATAAGAACTAGCACACCAGAAAGCTTGCAGAGATCATAATTTTTCAAAACTGCAACTAACAAATAACACAGAGAACAACACCCCTTAAACTGCTAAGGGGGAATCTTTGGAAATTTGACTTTGGAGAAGAGGTCAAGTTTCTATGAATTCATTAAAGAGAAGGAAATGGCTGCTGAACCTGTGGCAAGGGCTTTCATCTAGGCTAGTCAAACACCTTACAAGGATGAAAAATGCTAGAGTGCTTTCTTTCTTTCTTTTTAAAATTTTATTTTAATGGTACATTTTAGATGTACATAGTGATAACATTCATCATAGGGGATTTGTACCTGTACATGATATATATTGTTGCTTCTTTTTTCCCATTCCCCTCCCCTCCCTTTACCCCCTCCTCCCTCTTTATTTACAAAAGCTTTGTTTCCATTTTTTCCTTGCATTTCTTATTTCTCTTGACCCTCTGTTCCTTTCCCTCTCCCCCTCCCTGTTCTCTTTCCCATTTGGACATTTTCTTCCCTTTCCCAATATAATACATTTTCGTCTTTATTTACACTTAAGGTTTCTCACACCAGAGAAACAATGCAGTATTTAAACATGTGTGCCTGATTTATCTCACTTAAGAGTATGATCTCAAGATGCATCCATTTACCTGGAAATATCTCAAGCTTATCATTCTTTATGGCAGAGTAGTATTCCATTGTATAATAAAACCACATTTTCTTTATCCATTCTGCTGTTGATGAGTATTTGGGTTGCTTCCAATATTTAGTTACTACAGACTGTGCCACTATAAACATAGGTGTGCATATATTGCTGGGGGATGATGCTTTTAATTCTTTTGGGAAGATACCAAGAAGGGGAATAGCTGGGTCAAATGGAGTCTCTAGTCCTAGTTCCCTGAGGAATCTCTACACTCATTTCCATAGCAGCTGCACCAGTCTATATTCCCACCAACAGTGGAGAAGGGTTCCTTTTTCTCCTCAGACCCTCCAGCATTTGTTATTGGCTGATTTGTTGATAATAGCCATTCTTTCTGGAGTGAGGTGGAATCTCAGGGTTGTTTTAATTTGCATCTCTCGAATGACCAGTGATGTTGAACATTTTTTCATATGCCTATTTGATGTTTCTACTTCTTCATCTGAGAAGTGTCTATTCATTTCAGTTGCCCACTTTTGTGCTGAGTCTTTAAATTTGGGTGTCTGATTTTTTTGAGTTCTTTATATATTCGAGATGTTAGTCCTTTGTCAGAAGAATAACTGGCAAATTTTTTTTTCCCACTCTATGGGTTGTCTCTTTGCTCTGTTGGTGGTTTCTTTTGCTGTGCAAATGCTTTTTAATAAGATCAGATCCCAGTTGTTGATTCTTTGTGATATTTCCTGGGCAATTTGGGATTTGTTCATAAAGTCCTTGCCTACACCTATGTCTTCCAAGAGTTGACCTATTCTATCTTCCAACAGATTTAGTGTTTCTGTTTTAATATCTAGATCTTTGATCCACTTTGATTTTAGCTTAGTGCATGGGGAGAGATATGGGTCTAGTTTTAACCTTCAGCATGTGGAGAGCCAGTTTTTCCAGCACCATTTATTAAAGAGGCTGTCTTTCTTCCAGTGAGGTTGTTTGGCCCCTTCGTCAAAGATAAGGTGACTGACACTATTTGGACCTGTTTCTTCATCTTCTAATCTGCTCCATTGGTCCTGGGGTCTGTTTTTTTTGCCAGTACCATGCTGTTTTTATTATAGTAGCTTTGTAATATAGTTTTAGATCAGGGATTGTGATGGCCCCTGATTCACTTTTGTTGTCCAGAATTGCTTTTGCTATTCTAGGTTTCTTTTGGTTCCAAATGAATTTTAGCAGACTGCTTTCTATACCTGAGATGATGGGACTTGAGCATTTGAGACTTGGCCCCTTGGAGGCCTGTCCACAGAGTCTGTGCACAGCCTTCTATCAAGGACCCCTGAAATGTCCTCCATACCTCATAGGGAGAGGAGTCAACATCCAGATCAGCATCCAGCCCTGGAAATGAGAGTCAGATGGACTAGCATGTCTGAAACCAGCCAGCTACCACTGATCAAGGGACAAACTGGAGTGCTGCTCAGCGTAGACTCCAGCAAATGGCATCTGCCAGGGTTACCCATAGTGTACCCTGGGTATGTTTGAACGTTACAAAGATTTTCTGGGGCAGTGAACATATGTATTAATTTATTTTAAAATATGTCTGTG